>JAWWEQ010000055.1:2946004-2971680 GCA_035583055.1 Torymus tubicola | reverse complement strand
TATATATATACATAAGAAGAAGAAGACAGATTCGCCGCTCACTCAGTCTGTTTCAGATTTTATCTGTGTTCCCACACAGATATTTCATACCACGCCATGTTTTTCCGCAACCTTAATTTTTCAAAAATCCCGCTTCACCAGTGCGACACGCACATCATAGACATTCACACCAAAGTACCAAACTGCCAAGTGCCAACCAAAAGAATTAAAAGTAAAACGTAGGTATATTATATATATATATACCTATCATTGAGGACATGGCTTGATGTCCATACCTCAATAAGGAAAAAAAAAAATATATACCTATCAAAAGAACAGTATACACAGTATAACCTATGACTGCAGACGTCATCTTTATGTTTTTTGCGTAAAATATTTCTTAAAATATGAAATTAAATTACGTGAGCAAATTATAATTTAAAATATAAACTTTAATAAATTAATATTTGTATGTTGCTAAATAAATTTTTTGTAAAGTTATTATTTAATTATGATTTTTTTTATGTGCTTCTAACATTCAGAGATTGTAATACAGAATATATTTTAACAATATTTTAGGCATTAATAGTATGAAGATGGGCCAAAAGTAGTTAGTTTTAAAAATGAGTGGAAATACAGATGATTCTGCAAATGAATCAATCTTATATGAAGTTTTAGAATATTTTATTCGGAAACAAGAACCAGAATTAACAGTAAAAAACTTACAAAATGTTATACATTTTATTTTTTTTTTAAATAATCCAACCTAGTTTGTTTTTAGAAATATAAAAATGATTCTGTTATTTTACCAACTTCGGGAACAATAAAAAATGCATTAAGGTACCTGAACAACCGATATTCTTTGCCAGAAAGTATTTCAGAACAGATAAGTTATACATTACCATGGAAATTTGCAATAGGAGACAAAGGACGAATTCTAGCTATTTTACAAGAAAATATAATTGAAATTAGAAAATCCAAAGATGAATATTCATCAATTATTGGAAAAGCATCAAGTAATACTAATTAAAATTTTACATAAATATGATATATTGTATTAATTATGTCTTAAATTTTCAGCTCCAAAAGATGCTTTTCCACAATGGCGTAAACTAGTATGGAGTCCAGATGGTTCAATTTTATCTTTATCTTCAAGCAATGGCTATGTGTCATTTTACAATTCATTTGGAAATAATATTTTTAATATCAGTCCTAAATCAATTTCTCAAAACCCTCATATTCTTGAAGCAGGAGATGCTACAGCATCAATGATATTTAAGAAACCAAGAGTCAAAAGTGATACCTGGGATTATGAATTTATTAGAGTTACTTATAGTGGTTTGCTTAAGTCATATTGTATTTCTGGAAATGGCTTCAGTGAAAATCATGAGTTTTCTTTCGGTAACTTTTACAGAAATGGTGTTAATTCTGTAACTTACAGTGAAAAGCATAATTTATTTTTTGTTGCCGGTAACAGTGTCAATCAGAAATTGACTGTAAGTATATGAATACAAATTTAATTATAATCATTTTTTATATATTACACTTTATTTTTGCATTAAACTGTTATGTTATTAAATAAAGAAATTTTATTTTTTAGTGTTCAGCTTCACAAATAGGTTTAACATGTTGGAGGACATTAAATGATCATCCCTACTATAAACTATCGGTTTCTTCAATAGACAATGAAGTTTACAAGTCGCAATTTTCCATATGGGATTTCATTCCAATAATTAAAAATCAAACTCAATCTATAATATTCAAAACCAGTATATCTCCTAGTGATCAATTTATATCATGTCTTCATACAGATGGTATAATATCTATTTGGAGTTTACCAACATTAAAACTACAAAAGCAATGGAAACTTTCCGAACAACCAGATTATAATGCTGTAAATCCTTTGAAAACAATAAAATCTAAAAAATCTTTAAATAACATATCAGAATTTCAACCATTAGATATTGGATGGTGGTCTGATAATGTAAATTAAATTTATATTAAAAATAATTTTCATGATCCAGATAATTAAACTTATATTTACATTAGTTTTTTCATTTTCTTTGTAGGCTGTAATAATTGCAAGGTATTCAGGATCTATTTCTGTGTGCTCAATCAATAGTCTAAAAAATTTACTAGGGACTAGTCCAGAGTTTTTATATAATCATCCTCAGATAGCGGAGCTTGATGAGGGTAAAGGATTTTTATGTTTGGATTGTGAAGTAGTTATTACAAGTACTAAAAGAACTAGAGAATCAAATAGTGAAAGTCATTCATCAGGTCAGTTCTACTTTATGAAATGCATAGATTTAGTGAACAAATTGTTCTGTAACTATTTTTGTAAAATCATGTCGGGAAGAATATTTTTTAGTATAGAAACTTTTATGAAACCAAAATAATATTCCATGCACTTTTTACGCAAACTAAATTATGTTTGATATTTCTATAAAATTTCATACAAACCATTTTTCATAAACATTAGATTTATTATTACAGAATTATCATCTGATAGTGAGAAAGAGGAAGATGAATCAAAGTCTTCTACAATTTTAAGTTATACAACAAATTTAATGCAAACTGCATTGTATTCAATAACTGATATTGAAAAATTTCAACCAAAAAGAAAAAAATCAAAGATATTTCACAGAACATATAGACTTGTTGGATTGAAAAGCACAACACCAGAAGAACTTTACTCTAGAAAAATTGAAATAGAGGTGAAATTTTAAAATAAAAGAACAACTATTATCAATTGCTTGAAATACTGAAATTTTCAATTACAGGAATATGAAGAAGCATTAGCCTTAGCCAAGACTTATAATTTAGATCCAGATCTAGTTTATCAAACACAATGGAGAAAGTCTGAACTCTCTGTAAATGCTATACAAGAACATTTAAGTAAAGTTAGTAAGAGATCTTGGGTTCTAAATGAATGTGTATCTAGAGTTCCTGAGACTTTAGAAGCTACAAGGGAATTACTTAATTTTGGACTTCGGGGTGCGAACTTAGAAACATTACTTGCTATAGGTATAAAAGATGATGGAAAGTTTACACCTGCAGAAGAAGATGATGAAGATACTGATGTTGATGAAAATACAAAACAGTTTATAAAGGTAATAACTTTATATTTAAATACGCAAATAAAAAAATTATTATGCAATAACTTGATTTTTCAAATAGATACAGAAGGTTAATCAGATGATTGATTCTATAACAAAAGAAGATTTAACAGATTCACAAATAGAGTTGATCAAATACAGAAAAAAATTACTTAATCATCTAGATAAGCTACAAACTTACGAGATTCTTTTAGAATCACCATCTAAATTCAATAAAAGATTCTATGAAAAATTTAGACAATTATCACCATTGGAGAATGCTATTAAGTAAGAAAATTTACTTAATTTTATCATTTGTATATCAATAATTAAACTTTATATTTCAGATTCGCTAAAACAAACGATTGTCAAGGTGTAGAAGTTATGTTTACTTATTATGGTGCAAAACTCTTACCGCATTGGTTGACAATAATTAGTTTCTTCCCTGAAACATTAAATCCAGAAAAGTATCAAAAACTTTTACCTGAATGTGATAATGACGGCCGATTATTTTTGTTATATCAACAAGAACTCAGACAAAAAGATTGGATTGAAAGAAATGTATTTTCTGATATTATTAACACAGAAAATAATGAGGATGAATTTATTTATGAGAAAAGAAAGTCTTTATTAATATATAGGTAATGAACTTTTATTCAAGTAATATTTAAAGTAGTTTTCAATAAACAAATTAGAACTTTTTTATTTATACAAAAACATGAAATAATTTTTAGTAGTACCTATAGGACTCAATTTGTGAAAAATATTTAAGATAATTGGCTTCACATTATACTTATTACATAAATATTTAAAGAATTTATTTGTTTATTTTATTTTATTCAATTTTTATAGAAATAAAGAATTAACACAAGATTTGTTACAAAAATGGTATAAAGATCGAGCTTATGAAATTGAACACAATTGTTCTTTAGTGGATAATGCATTAGCTTTGATAAATATTGGGAAATCTCATAATATTATTGGATTGGAAAGTCTTTTGTTTGAACTGGAAACTTTAGATGATCTTGTATATAAAGTGGGACTTGAAGATTTATCTTTGACACAGATAGAAAAATTAACTGACTTAGAAAAGATTCAACTATTAATGTCAAAATCTGATGAAAAGAATTTTGTAACAAATATAAAAAATATGCTACTACCATATTCAAGACGAAGAAAGCGATATATTGTAAGTACATTGAGATTTGAAAAAATAAATATTTGAGTATAATCTATATTTACTTTTGTTAACAGGGTGATACAGTAGACAAGAATTTACTCTACGAATATTTAGTATTTTTAAGTAAAGATGATCTTACGCTTCCAGTTAGATTTTTTGAATCTCTAAAGTCTTCTTATGATCTTGAAATACTTGATACAATAGAAAGTATAACATCATTGGCTATAGATTGTATTTACACCTGCACTGATCCAGAAATGTATTTGAAGGCAAAAGCTATATTTGACGGTACAGTAGCTTATTCAACTGGAAGAGAAGATAGCACTACAAGATATAAAGAACTGGAAAAGGAATTAAAGTGTTTGCAAACATTAAATTTATATGAAGTTAAAATACCTTTGTTTAAGATCAAAGAAAGTAAACAAAGTTCTGCAGATGCTAAAATGCTTTTTGTACAAATGAGTGATAATTTTAAAATTATGTAAGTTTAATTAATCTCTTTTATAAAAGTAATGATTGGATGATAAATATATTTTTTTCTAGGTATCCTCAAGCAATTGAAAAAAATTGGTCTCAATTATTGAATGATATGCTTGACATTCAAGAACAGATCTTTACATGTGTGGATATTGAAATTTGTTTTGAAATTTGTATGATAGCAAGATTACAATCTGGATCAAAAACTGCTATTCAAGGGTGTATAAATTTGATGGAAATAAAAAAAACTGGACATTCTCATTTGAAAGTTTCATATGAACGAGCTATAGATTTTATTTTGCAAGCATGTAATGAGTATTTCAATAATTCAAAAAGCTTAACAGATCCAGATATGGAATTAGCAAAGTAAATAAATTTTATTTATTATTTGTTTGTTTATCACATAAGGTGAGATTCCAAGATTCCAAAATTTATTTAATTTATATATTTATAGGGAATGTCTGCATTTAATAACAGATGATGATGAACGGATTAAAGAAGAATATGATTTAATAGAGTCACTGCAAATCTTGAATGAATTTAGTATTAAGATTTTGCCACTTCAGGTTAGGATTACACATGAAAGAATTAAACTCATTGAAGATTGTTTAGACAGTCGAAATGATGCTTATAAAAATAAACAAAAATTATTAAATTTATCAAAATATTTGAGAATTGACAGAAAAAATAATCGATTGCGAGAAGGGAAAGTTCTAAATTTAATTGCTAAAAAAGCACTAGAAATGAAGGATTACAATTTTTGTTCTTCCATTATAAAACAATTGATGAAAAATAATTATCAATCTGCATGGAAGGTTGCACTTGATTTAGGTTATTGTGATGAATTTGATGATCTACAATTTAGAAAAAGTTGCATCTGGTTTGCAATTAATAATGGACCAAGTGATATGATTGAGAACTTAATGAAACGTGCCAATTTATTACAAATTCAAATTTTGAATTCAGATTTACAGAGGTGGATGCCTGTAGAAAATGAAAATTTAGAAGGAGAAGATGACAATACAGATAGCGATTTGACAGAGACATTTAGTACAGTAAGTAATATTTAAAAATCATTGACATTACTTATCTATTATTGTGATTATAAATGACTATAATTTGAATCTAGATTGATTAAATATTTAGTGTTTTAATTATACTTTTAGCCTCTAACTGAAAATAAAGAATTCGTTCCCAAAATTGTACAAACATCTACAGAACTTATTAAAGGTTCAGCACAAATTGTTAAACAGTCAACTTTTGACTTAATAAGAAATGCAGGAAATAGAGACTTCTGGACATCAAAATTAAATTTTAACTTTACTGATAATACAGAAAAAATTGATCCAGAGAATGAAATAATAGATAAAAGGAAAAAAGAAATACTACAAAAATTTTTTAGTTTCTATGAAACAACACATGAAATATGTGGGATAAGCAATCTTAACACAAAATATTCTAAATATTCTCAGGATGAGAATAATATCAAATTAAAACTTTGTCAAACATTGTTGCGCATTTCTCTGTTAAGTGAAACTGCATCATATGGTTTAGAAGTTAGCGATGTCAATCATTGTATGTATTATAAATGTTTTAATTATAAAATAGAAATAAGTTTCTAACGTTTTTTAATATCAAATTTGAATTTTTTTAGTACTTTTGGAATGTGCAGAACATACTATTACAGAAGACTGTACTATAGGCCTAAGTTATTTACTAAATTTAGATGAAAATTATTTAGATAATATAGCAGAAACTTTTAAAAATTTACCACAAATTGATTTATACTCCCAAATTTTGGCCTACTACTGTTCAATAAAACTTTATTCAAAAATGCATTGCGAATACAATAAAGTATTTTCATATGACCCAATTGAATTAATTAAAAAAATGTCAAATGCTGAGTTAATAAATAATGATAAAGATTGTCACAAATTAAAAAAACAAATAAATTTGATTTTAATGCAAAGGAAACAAGAAGAAATTCCTAAAGATGATGGAGATACACATAATGAAAAAAATTCAGAAATGATTGAACCTATAATGCAAGAAAATTCTGATTTTGTTAATAAATTAGAAATAAAAGATAATTCTAAAGATCATAACGAATTAAAACCTATGGAAAAATTAACTTTAGACTATAACCCTCCACCAGAAGAAACAGATGACTGGGATAATTGGGGTGATGCATGGGCAGATATACCTGATTCAGCAAATGAAAATATCAATCAAGATATAACTTCTACTCCTCTCTCAGAAGAGAATTTATCTAGTGAAAGGCGTTATGAACTTTTTAAAAAAGAATTCTCTAAAATAGAAAGTATAGATGATTATAAAAAAGTAAAGCAAGTGCTAGTGAAATGGCCAATTATAAATGATTTAAGTTCTGAAAATGATATTGATTCTAATGCATATTTACAAATGATTATTAAAATAACTAGTATAAACGAAAATTGTAACGATTTCTTTTTTAAAGAAATCAAAGATTTATTAAATATTGGTTTAATACAAAAAGATGTAAGTGCAATGTAACATGCTCATTATTATTCTTTTAAATGATATTACTTTATTATATGATATTTAATTCTTTATCATGTGTCTTACAGATGCTTACTAAATTTTTGCAAGAAAATAAAGATAGTTTTACTCCTGAGCAGTTTATTTATTTACAATTATGTTCAAAAGAGGTGCTGCACCAACAAAAAGCTGTTGATTATATTAAGGATAACTATAAAGTAGGAAAACTGACTAATATGTAATAAATATTTTTCATAAAATAAAATTGATAATATTTTTTGTTTCTTTTTTTAGACATTGACTTTGAATACAGCTATTTTAGAAGAAATTTTCTTCAATAATCTTACATCATCATTTAGTGTGAGTCATGATTTATATTATAAAATATTAGAAGAAGTTTTTCTAAATCGTACGCTATCCGAAATTGAAGATAATGTGAAATTATTGATCAATAATTTAGTAGAACAAAGGAATATACCTCACGCAATTGCTTTATTGAATCAACTTGAGTGTATTCCACCATCCTTGAGCACTTATGAAAATTGTTTTAAACTTTTGTTACGAAAAAGAAATTGTGATCCTTGAAGTTATGAAATACTTTTAAGATTACAAATAATTGTAAAAATATATTGTAATATAATTGTTATAGTTTTTCAAAATTGTGTTTTTATTTTATCTATTGTACATTTAAATGAACCTCGATGAAAAAGAAAACAAATTATTAAACTCTGGTTTCTAGTATTGGTGTATGATGAAAGCGTAGAATACCCGGTCTGAATCCAAAATAAAATCAGATAAAATCGATTTGATTTTATTATATCTTCGCTAAAATTAAGCAATCGATATTTGTTAAATATTTATGATTTTATTATAAAGGAAAATAACAATAAAAAAATAGGTGTTAGTAGATAATCGATGTTTGTTATCAATGTCCATCGATCGCGCATTTTGAACTATCGTCTTATGCGACTATTGGTCGAGCAATAATCAAAAGGCAACCAATAAGCTAATATATGGATTTAAGGCTGGCTGTACATGTGCGGATGTGATGTGCCATGAGATATTGGACGTGGAATCTCATGAACTTTCCCCATTGAACGCGATGTGTACGTTGCGCCCTGTTCCGATCATGTTCTTATAGACCATGTAGCTTACTGGTCCATCGTAAAAAAATCACCTATCAATCATATACAGTCTAAGAATCTATAAAGTTCCAAGTAGAACGTAAGTGCGACACACGACGCTCAATGTAGATAATATACCATATCCTATGTATACAAGGTATCCCATTTTAATCGCCCACCCCCAAAAATTAACAGAAGATGTACTCGGAGAAAAAAATGATAAATACAAAAGTTTTAAGGTTCAAAGGGGGCCATCTAATGGTACCAACGAGATTGACCTTGAACATGATTTTCAAGGTTATTTCAAGGTCAAAGTGTTTTTTTTAATGGAAACCCTATTTTTGACACCAGAAATGGAAAGAGCAGAGACTTTTACGTTCAGATAAGTTCTCTCACAAATTATCTGCTTTTTCCATTTCCGGGATCAAAAATAGCGGTTCCCATTAACAAAAAAAAACACTTTGACCTTAAAATAACCTTGAAAATCGTGTTCAAGGTCAAACTCGTTAGTACCATTAGGTGGCCTCCTTTGAACCCTAAAACTTATATATTTATCATTTTTTTCTCCGAGTACATCTTTTGCCAATTTTCTTGAAACTCTCAGAAAATGTTCTGATACCCATTCTGGATATCCCTGAATTTTTTTAGATTTTTTTACTTATAGCTTTGAAGATATAAGAGGTCAAAAATTAAATTTTGATGATTTTTTGCATTTTTGACCGATTTTCATTAATTTATAACTTCTCAAGGAAGCATTTTTCGCGATAGACACATGAATAGCTTTTTTTGAAGAATTCTTACTATTTAAAAAAGTCGTACACAGGTCTGATAAAATATAGTTAAATTCTACGAAAAATTACAAGAAAAAAACTTTATGTAAGGTATTTCAAAATTGCTTCGTTTTCGAGCTAAAAATTAATCATAATTCTGAATTTAATGATGAAATTATCAATATTAAAGGATTTTTTTACTCGAAAACGAAGCCAAATTTCTAAGTAGCGACTACAGAAATCTCTATATAATAATTCTAAATTTTAATGTAACAGCATCTCAGGAAAGAACCACGGTCAATAAGTTATGTAGTATAGTACTTAGATAAAATAAGTACGTAAATAATAAGTTCATCATAGGCTCACATAAGTCATAGCAGGCCATAGCCCGAAAGGAATAGATTTCATGTTACGGGAAAAGTCAATGGCAGTCGAAATTCGGCACAACTTTTTGCAATCAGCGATTTTAAGTAAATAGCGCCATCTGTAAGTTCTGTGTGGTTGAATTTGTAAGGACTACAGGAGGGGAATGTAATGGTTCTCTTTTCTTGAGTTATAGGATCCACCACACAGAATTTACAGGTGCCGCTGTTCAGTTACGAGTTACACTTATACAGTTAGCGACTACGATCGCGAAACCGTGAATACAAAGTATAATTCGCAGTTCCGCTGGATCAGATATCTATAACCTCATCCTTATGTGAGGGTAGCCTATGCTTTTCGTAGCGCGAGAAACGAAAATGGCCGCTACTGCAGCCGCGCTCGCTTGCGAGTGAGGAAAAATTTCATTTTTGACCTCGCAAATGTTACCGCGTCGTCGTAAACATCGTCTCGACAACTGTCGTACATCTCGCCCTCATAGACCCTCTGTGAGGGTAGATATCACGCGTGCAGTGCACGAGTGAAAAAAGATAAAGGTTACGTGTTTGCGGTGAGGGTGCAAAACACGGCGTACACATATACTGTAGTCCCCGTCTGCGAACCATCTGAATTCGCGATAAATTTATTTTACTTTTAACGCTGAGTTCCATTGACATTCATAAAAATGTCCGACGGAGAGGACGATTTCATGTGTGAGGAAGAGGAAGATTACGGTCTGGTAAGTTCGTTTTTCATACTTTGTAATATTTGCATTGATGCTTGGAAGTCGGCATTTAGGTTAAGTCGTCAGTTGCTATACGAATAGATACTTGTATTCATTGTAAATGCTTGCTATTTATTGTAAGTATGTGACTTTCTTTTACATTAGTATCACAATTTTTTTAGGAATATTCAGAAGATTCCAATTCAGAACCAGATGTCGATTTGGAAAACCAATATTACAACAGTAAAGCATTAAAAGAAGATGATCCTAAAGCTGCGTTACAAAGTTTTCAAAAAGTTTTGGATTTGGAAGGAGGTGATAAAGGAGAATGGGGCTTCAAAGCTCTTAAACAAATGATTAAAATCAACTTTAAACTTGTAAGTAAATATTTTACTAAAAATTAATAGTAAGTAGTAAATAATTCTTGGTATTGTAGCAAATTTTATCATAATATTATTATAAGACTATTACCAATGATGTTTAATTATGTTATGAATACTAGTTTCATTTTTTAATTTTGTTTCAAGATTTATTAATTATACCAAATGATAAGATTTATAACTATATAATAAATGCTATATTAATTTTAAAAATGTGCTAAAATAATTACCATTTTATACAAAAAACTTTCTATTTTGTTACAGAATAATTACAAAGAAATGATGACAAGGTATAAACAATTACTTACATACATTAAAAGTGCAGTCACAAGGAACCATTCAGAAAAATCTATTAATTCCATTTTAGACTACATAAGTACATCGAAAAATGTTAGTGTTCTATATAATTTAGATTTTACTATATTCATTATAACAAATTTTTAACAAACCATAAATATTTTTTTTTTCAGATGGAATTGTTACAAGACTTTTATGAAACTACTTTAGATGCTTTAAAGGATGCTAAGAATGATAGATTGTGGTTTAAAACAAATACAAAATTAGGAAAGCTATATTTTGATAGGGGTGATTTTAATAAGTTAGCTAAAATATTAAAGCAACTTCATCAAAGTTGTCAGGTAAAATTATTTCAAATTCTAACTTTTGCAGTTAATAAATATTTCATTTTTGATTATTTTGATAAAGTTAAAGTTGTTCAGTTATCCAAGTCTTTGCATGTTGAATTTGTAATATTTGTTCACCCGAATATTACAAGATTCAAATTCTGATCTAGATCTTTTAACTACTATTTATGTCCAAAATTTTTGTTTATATTTGGAATTCTCATGTGCTTTCCTCACTTCAGCTTGGCTCTGGTGCTTTAGTTTCTTGAAATAATGTAAATGATTGAATGCATTTCAATATATATTAATATATTATTTTATATATATTTGTATATCATATTCTTAAAAAATTTATTTTTACCTTCAAGTTTTGGAACTATTTTTTATACCTTTAAATTATAGATTTCTATTACCCTGCGAGCTAGTAGATAATAAAATAATGAAAAATGGCATATCTGTAAAACAAAAAATAAACTTTTAAAAATTTTTATAGACTGATGATGGCGAAGACGATTTAAAAAAGGGTACTCAGTTGTTAGAAATTTATGCTTTAGAAATCCAAATGTATACTGCACAAAAAAACAACAAAAAGCTTAAAACGCTCTATGAACAAAGTCTTCACATCAAGAGTGCAATTCCTCATCCACTTATTATGGGTGTTATAAGAGGTAAAATTTTGTAGTTTTTCATCTTATGGAAATCAGTAAATGTATACAGTTATTTAATTTTTGTAGAGTGCGGAGGCAAAATGCACTTGAGAGAAGGTGAGTTTGAAAGAGCTCATACAGATTTTTTTGAAGCATTCAAAAACTATGATGAGTCTGGTTCTCCTCGTCGTACCACGTGCCTAAAATATCTTGTTCTTGCAAATATGTAAGTACATTTTTTCTGACTACGATTATAATTAATCAATATATTTATTAAAATTTTTTAAATATTTGTAGGTTAATGAAATCAGGTATTAATCCATTTGATTCTCAAGAAGCAAAGCCTTATAAAAACGATCCTGAAATTTTGGCAATGACGAATTTAGTAGTTAGTTATCAAAATAATGATATTAATCAGTTTGAATTAATTTTAAAACAAAATAGAAACAATATTATGGATGATCCTTTTATTAGAGAACACATTGAAGACTTACTCAGAAACATTAGGACACAGGTATAAAAAAATAATTCATAAAAAATATTGGATCCTAAAATAAAATAAGAAATAATATCTAATAAATTAATATTAATTACACTGTTAATTCATAGGTTCTAATAAAATTAATAAAGCCATATACAAGAATCCACATACCATTTATAAGCAAAGAATTAAATATTGATGCTTCTGAAGTTGAAAGTTTATTAGCATCTTGCATTTTGGATAATACGATTCGAGGACGTATAGATCAGGTAATTTCTCAGACAAATAATACAATTTTTTTTTTAATGTTAGAGCATTTCTTTTACGCTTTTTTTTTAAAAATAATTTAAATAATCTATGTTACATCTTTACTTTAACAGCCAATTGAAAATGTTATCAATAATATTATGTTTTAATTAAATATGTATTATGTTCTAATACCTATTATTGTAATAAATAAAAGAAGTATTTTAATCTAAATCACATTTTATAATAACAAATAATTCTTGTAAAAAATTACATAGTTTCATCAAAGTTCTTGCTTTTCAGTAGTTTGCTTAAAATTAAAACAATAGTAAAAAATAAAAAAGCTAATTAGATAATTTTTTAGTAAGTAAAATTTTGAAGTGACGTTTCTACATTTAATGAATTTTTAAAAAATTTCAGGTCAATCAAGTATTAGAATTAGACAGGAAGTCAGTTTGTGCAGCTCGTTATAATGCCTTAGATAAGTGGACTACTCAACTGCAATTCCTGCACTTAGCTATTCTGAATAAAATGTCGTAAAGATGGTTGCGAATAAAAATTAATTAAGATACAAAATAAGTCGTGTTTGTAAGTACCGATACTTTAATGTCTCCGATACACGATTATAATAAACGTACTACGATATTTTGCATTTGCAGTCAATATTTTTTCATGATCGTGTATTATGTATCATTTTCATTTGTGTAAAGTTTTACTAATTATTATTAGTTTTCATGTACTATTATTCATTTTCCTTATTTTAATCCTGTTTTTTGTAGTTTAAGTTAAAATCATCAAATTTTTATTCAATTTTATTTTCTAAATTCTAATTCTAACTTGGTTTTTTTGAAACTCAGTTATATACACAAATTCTACTAAAAATAAATTCATAAATTATTTTCTTATCCTCAAATAGTTTTATTATAAAGTTAATTTATCATTATATCTCAATAATTTTATAATAATATATATTTTAAATTATTGATAGTATAAATGGACTTTTTTTAAATTATCCTTTGTCATAGTCAAAATGTATCAGATTTTAATCATCTTTTATTTTGTTCACACTTTCAAGTGTAAATCAACCCTTGTTAGAAATGTTAACAGACGGTTGACAAGGGATTTGTTCATTTTCAGATGAAAACGTCCCGCCGACATTATATCATTACTGTCGACGAAAAGTAATTATTTACACTTGTAAAATATATTATATGGATGCTTCAAAATATAATTACAGTTTTAATTAAATTTCTATATTAATATTCGGAGTTAATGTATTACTAATGGATAGTGGCGTTGCATTCATTATAACATATTTTTATCATTTTGATTAGAAAATTCTTATCTTTTTGGAGTTTGGGGTTTTGTACCCACAATCATTGAAACCTATAAATTATAAAAATAGAAAAGCATAGTTTTTTCTTAATTTTAAGATTTTCTCGAGCTTTGTATGTAAACTTTTTGCTAAAATTTCAGTCATATCCATAGAGAAAACTTTGAAAAATTAGTAGTTATGGCTTCGACATTCCCTTTGCGGAAATGACTTCGATTGATTAACATGCTAACTAAGTCGGTTTAATTTCTATCAGTAGTAAAGTAATCTAAAAAATTGTATAAAAAGGTAAGATGTAAATTTTTTATTTTAAAGTAATTTTTTTAATAAATAAATTTCTATGAAATGAACAATTATAAACTTTATTAATATTTTTATGTTTAATGATATATTTATTTCTATCTATTTCTAAGTGATTTCTCTCGTTATATCAATATAAATTGAAAAAGTTTTCACTTCTATAACAATTGTGTTATACATTCATTTTGCGTGGTAGTGTCATTGATACAATTTATTGCGTTTATGTTTTTATTTTTTGTTGCGTTCGTTCCGTTCTATATTTCACTTAACTTTTTTTCTCAGTATTTTCCTCAAATAGCCTTATTAACAAGAATGTGTAACCTTTTATATTTTACCTTTTATTTTTTATTTGTTATAACTTTGTAATATTTATTGCTTATTTGTAAAGTGGGTCTTGACTGGTTTTTTAAAATCAATTTTTTGGGCCTAAAAATGAATCTCAGTATCATAGTATTTAGTATTTAAAAATACTTTATTTTTGTTTAAAAAATTACGTTCCTTGTACTATCACTTGGCAAAATATTATAAGTAGACAGAAAAAGCTAAAATTTAAGTTTTGTTTTGTTAAGAAAATATTAATTTTTAAGAAAATTGTAAGCAGTTGAATATACCGCAAAAAATTAAATGTTTAAGCTAATATCGGCGAATTAACAAAATCGATAAGTATATAAAAAATAGGAAAATAGCCATTGAAAGTGTAATCTTTGTTGTATATTGGTCTTTGTTAGTAGGGTTACCAGGTGTATTAGAGGGAAAATATTTTTTAAGAATTCAAGTTTTAACATAGGTCCTTGTGATAGAAATGCTGTTTTTGCCGTTTTTTCGTAAAAATCGATTATTTTTTTATAAAATCGTCTAAGAATACATTTCAGCTTATTCTGCACTGAAAATATCAAGTAATCATCAAAAGTTCAATGTATTTCCATAAAAGTGGGGAATCGTGCTTTTTACACGTATACAGCTATAACGCATATATTCTGATGGTTTTTATGTATCATAATTATAAAGGTACTTATACACACAGTAGATAATATTGTTCTACTATTAAAAAATTTTATTGGTCATTTCATAAAAAGAAGTATTGAGATCCCTCATAGATATAACTTAGCACGCTGGAGCCACACGAACGCAAATTTTTATCGTATTTTTATAGTGAAATATTTGTGAATTTGAATTATATAGGAACTTCCATCGAATCGATCTTACTACTCAAAAATATTGAACTATTTAAACTTCAATTGAATAGTACGAAATGATCAAATAGTTTCTAACAATCGAATAGTTTGAAATCATCAAGTAATTCGAAATGATCGTTAATCTGAAATGATCGGATATTCGAAATGAACTGTTCGATTTTTTATTCAACGGCCTAGGGGTGGAGAACTTAGGGGTACGCGAGTACTCGACTTGACGAATTTTGAACTTATCGAGCTATTTTTTCGAACTCGAATCGAATACTCAGTTCAAACTGTTCGCCGTAATACGACCTATTTGTAGGAAGTCAAACTATTTGAACTATATAAAACTACTCGAACTTGATCGAACTACTCGATTTGCATCAAACTGTCCGAATTAAATCAAACTATTCAATTTGCGCCGAATTATTTGATCCAGATCGAACTACTTGTTTTCGCCAAATTATCCATACTAACAAGGAGAGTATCTCAGATCCGGATCATAGATTTTTCTCAAACTTTGAGATATGATGTTAGATATCGACATATGAAGGAAGCCACAATATTAGATCCTAACGCTTCAATAAACTGAAGTTCTCGACGTTTCCAGCTGTATTTTAAGGAAATACTGAAAAAAGTGCTATGTTTTTTATATTAACTATCTAGTCTAGACAAGTCTCGCATAGAATTGGAAACAAATACAATAAAACTAGAGAGTGCGAGCTTTCCATTACTTTTTTTAGAATTAAAAAATGTCAACTCCTTCCAAAGTTACGATAGTTCAAAGTTAAGCAACTAAAAATCATTTATAAATCGATGAAACGTAGAGCTTCAATTTCATGCGTATCTGATGCATATTCTGTTGCTTAAACTTTAAACTAGCGAAACTTTAGAAGGAGTTGATATTTTTTAATTTTAAAAGAAGTAACGGAAAGCTTGCACTCTCTAGTTTTATTGTATTTGTTTACAATTCTACGTGAGATTTGTCTAGATTATAGATAGTTGATATAAATAACAGCACTTGGGATCTCTAATATTGTGGCTTCCTTCATATTTTGGTATCTAAAATCATATCTCAAAGTTTGAGAAAAATCTATGATCCGGATCTGAGATACTTCCTTGTAAGATGGACTATTTGATTTGTGTTCAAGTATTCGATGTTTATATATAAAAAAAATTATTCGACTCACGTTGAATTATTCGAATTAATCAGTATGAAGTATGATACAAACGTATATGATTTTAAAGTACTATTAGTAATAACTAGTTTATAATAAATACACATACAGCTAATTACATTTCTTAATATTATTCTCAATTACTATATTTTATTTATCTTAAAAATACGGATGCTATTTCCATATTTTCTGTTAATAATTTTGCCCTCGTTGCTGTCATAATATTTCCATTCGTGCAAATTTGTGCTAGCTCGGAACTTACGTACCAATTACGCCTAAATAGTTGTTCGCTATTTCTTTAAGAAGAGGATAACGCTCTGCATTGAAGTTCGGACAGTCCGATGTTTCAAACCATTTGATCGATCTTTGAATAGTTTAATTAATTTGAACTCTTCTATGATTTGAAACTACTCGATTAGTTCAAATTGCTCGAACCTTTTGATTTATTTGATCATTTCCAACTACTCGATCATTTTGAACTACTCAACTGAAGTTTGAGTAGTTCAGTGTCTTCGAATAATGAGTTAGGCTCGAGTCGATTGATGACTGTACAGACTGCCCTTGTAGCGGTATCTAAAAAAAATTATAAAATCAGGGATACATACGTATATGCACAGAAATGGTCCATTAGCGGCAAGAGGAAAATCCTTTTGTGAAAATCCTTTTGACGCAAAACAATTATCGTTTGGAACCAAACATGTGGCTCTTGAGGCAAAAAACTAATTTTTTGCTTTAACATTATACTTTTCTTGCGTTAAATCAGTTAATTCTTTTGAAACATATATTGCTTTTTTCATGCTCCCTGTCAAAAGCTTATTTAGTCATGCGATTAAGGTACCGGCTTCCCAATCTAAAAGTCAGAGGGTTCGATTCCCCAGCTACTGCATTTGAGGACTGCCTAATAAAACATTTTTTTATCGGTTTCTTCACAAACAATTATTAACCATCAATATTAAAAAAGCAACAATTATTAAAATATAATATTAGCAACAATTATTATATCAACAACAATACTACCAACAATTATTAAAAAAGAAGAACAAAAATTATGAAATAAAAGGTAAAACAAATAAAATTATTTTTTTTTATTTAAATAAAAAATATGTTTAAACTTCTTTCTGTGAGCTTTCTTCACACAAAACGATTTTGGTTAGAGATTTTTTCTATCGGCCACCTAGACCTTCTATTTGCATGAAGAGGAATCTTCTTTGTGCAAGAATAATTTGCCAGCAAAGGATTTTCCTCTTCAAGTAAAAGGCAATAATTTTGACAGCTAAATCAAGATTATTTTCCTCCTGGAGCAAAAGGATTCCATTTGCCTCAAATGGATCTTTCTCTGCGTGTATGAGCTATTTCACTATTTATTTCCCTTTTACGTTGACGAAAAAATTAAAATTTTTTTTGAAGGCACACTCATCAGGCAAACTTTTTCTTGTTCTTTGAACTATTCTGAATGTGAATAATAATAAGAACAAGCTCGATTCAAGGGATTAATTTTTTGGTGACAGTTTTAAATCAACTTAGAATTGAAAAAATTGATGGAAATTTTACGTTTATTTCTGAATAACGCAGCTCGAAAAAAGGAATTTCATTTTTAAAGCACATCTACAGAACAAAGTTTTGTATCTTCTAAAAAAATAAATGTAAAAAAAATATCTCCACGACCGATTTGATGGTATATTTTTTTAGCGCCACATTTAAATCTCAAATATCCTCTATTCTGATAAAAAATGATGTGTCTCTTCAATTGAGTATCATGATCAAATGAAGACAAATTTTTAACCATTTTCTTACGGTATATTTGATTGCTTGTAACTTCTTGAAAAATTAATATTTTTTAACGAATCTCAGCTTAAATTTTAGCTTTTACTGTCTACTATTATAATCTACTTTGCTCTTTTTCGTATCATAAATATTTGCAATGTGACACTCAATAGAAGAGAGACATCATTTTTTACTAGAATAGAGGATATTTGAGATTTAAATATGGCGCCAAAAAATATACCATCGAATCGGTCATGGAAATATTTTTTTTTACATTCGTAAAGTCCTAAAGAAGATGAAAAACTTTGTTCTGTAGATGTGCCTTGAAAATTTTCCTTTTTCGAGCTTCGTTATTTAGAAAAAAAAAAACGTGAAATTTCCATCAATGTTTTCAATTCTAAGTTGACTTAAAACTGTCACCAAGAAAGCAATCTCTTGAATCGAGATTGTTCTTATCATTTTTCGCATTAGGAATAGTAAAGAACAAGGAAAAATTTGTCTGATGAGTGTGCCCTCCAAAAAAAATATTAATTTTTTCGTCAACGTAAACGGGAAATAAATAGTGGAATAGCTCATATGTGGAATTCTACGGAATGTTTCTTCTAAAATAGTCGTAAAAACTTCGAAAAAAAATTTGTCGGCATTTTGAATATTGCTAATATTGGTTAATGATTGGTGACTACTTTTTGTCTAATTTTTCCATGTTGAATTCACATAAGAAAAATTATTTGATGATAAAAGGATGTTAGGAGGCGGTTTTCTTTGGTTCCAAATTTTTCTCATCTATTCTGTGGTCCATAGAACAAGAAAAAAGTATTTTAGAGGCGTGCCACCAAATTTTTTTTTCGTGAATTTTATGACTACTTTAGGGGAAACTTTCCGTAGAATTCCACATACAAGTACACATACACACATACATTACAGTTTACACAAAAAAATATTAAATGTTGTAGTTCGATCAAGTTCAAGTAGTTGTATGTAGTTCAAATAGTTTGACTTTGTACAAATACTTCGTAAATACTTCGTATTACGGCCAACAGTTCGAACTATCAAGTATTCCATTCAAGTTCGAAAAAATAGTTCGATACAATTGAAAGTTCGATGTAGCTTGCAAAATCGAGCTGTTCGAATTTCAATGAATAGTTTTAGGGATGGGGGACTGTTCGAAATTCGAACTACTCGGCCTGAAATCTTCACTCGATGAACTCAAGTTGAGTCGGGTCGATTATTCAAAATTACCGAACTACTCGATCTTCAATCGAATAGTTCGAAATGATCGAACGATTTAAAGTAATTGAATTGTTCAAAGTACGACTGAATTGTTCGGAATAAACGTAAATCGAACGGTTGGAAATAACCAAACTAATCAATATGATTTCAAAGCCCGATTAAGTGGTTCAAAATAATCGGACTTTCCGAACTTTAATGGCTGCTTGAAATGATTTAATTGTTCTAAACAATCGGACTATCAAAACTTAAACATAAATTTCGAACTATTAGATTGAAGGTGATCAACATACTATTTTCAACTATTCGATAGAAGTTTAAAATACCCCTTATCATTTCGAGCTACTCAATCACGTTGTGAATCAGTTCGAGTAGTTCGTAGCTCGAGTTTTTGAAGCAACTAGTTCAAATTTTCGAGTACTCATGCACTTCTATCTACTTGTGTGTGAGTAACGCGACAGGATTAATTCATTTGTTATCGTCTGTAGTTAGGGGATAGATATTATTTTTTTTTATGTAACTGATGTTACCATTCCTGCAGAATTGTCGCATTCTGAGACAGCGGCAGATGATGTTAAAATTAACTGTGAATTCTGACTCCTATTAGATTAATTCCAGCTTAATTAAATAAATACTCCTATTATTAATTATTCTGTTTCAAGTTTTGAATTACATTATGGATATTAACTTATGTACACATAATATTGCACATGTGCCTATAGGAATTTTAGTCTTGAATTCATGAGAACTGAATTTCTACTAAGATAGCTCAATTCATTATGAATTGTTTAAGAATATTTTTTGAATTCTTTTCGAATAATTTAAAGTTTTTTATTTTATTTCAGTACTTTCCATTTATTTAGAATATTTTACATATTCTAGTAAAAGAGTATTTTTAGAAGTCAGTTTATTAATGCTTTATTAATTTATTGATACATCTAGTTTGAAGAATTCATCAAATAAATATAAAGATACCAGATTTTCAGAAAATTAAAAAAATCATTGCGAAATAAAACAAAATTAACTATCACAAAACGGCATTCTTTTGCACAATTAAAAAAAGAAAAACATAGAACATACAAAATTTTAAAACATAGATTTGCGCAACATGCGCCTATTTTTAGAAAAAAAGTGTATTTCGATTTTAAACATTTTAAGCCATAACATTGAAATAGTGCATTGTGCATCAATGGGAGAAAATTAACTATTTCAAGCGAAGGGTAAAGAGTTCAGCTTGAGCGTGAGTCGAGGACGTCGAAGAAATTCAAGGCAAAGACGATCTGAGAACACTTCACTTGAGTCTGAAATAGCGTTTCTTCCTCTATTACGTACTGTATTTTTTCAACTAGGGCATGATAGGACCTTTTTTATGCATAGAAGTTTCAGAAATTGGTAAATTGTGCATTTTGAGTCGTGCCCGACACAGTAGACGGTTCGTTAAAGCTTTAGTTGGAAATAATAATATTGTTTTCACTGCAGTCTGCCGAAAGTATCAATTTCGTTCACGGCTTGAAAACACAAAAGTGATATTTTTGGTCTGGACAGGGTGAAAAATAATCTATGCAGTATGGGGGTGTAGAGCACACTTACATGTGTAGGACTGACCAACTTTCTGCCTCCCTAGTTGCGTAATATATACTATTTTCACTTTTTGAAGCACGCTTGGAATATGCGATTTTTTATTCAACTTACAAACATTGAAAAGTCTCGTTTTTCATGTCCATGTCGATAAAAATATATGTAACGTGTTTACTGGAAAATTTTACTGACTATCACAAAGTTTCCTCTACGAAGAAACAATACAAATAAGAATAAAAATATGTTAAATTATTATTAATTATTGATGTCACAATTATTTTTATCTTGTTTTACTCTTTTTTATATTCGTATGTATATTTTTTACATTTATTAACATATCTTTTTTCAGCGCATGGATGTTCAGAAAATTAAAGTAATCGACAAAGTACCATTATTTGTGAAGAACACATGGCCTGCCTGAGGGAAAATCTGTAAAAATTAAAAAGGGAAAGCGATGAAGGAAAGAGCAAAGTAATAAAAGTGTCGGTATATATAAGTACGTATGGTCGAACGCTCGCACCGACAATTCTCGAATAAGACAATTCCCCTTGCCGCGCGGCATCATCCCCCGGTCCGGCACTCAACAAAACGTTGAATTCCCAGAGCAGGAGAGAACCCGGACGACAGTTGCCTCGGTACAATTTGATTCATAACATGCCGTGACTCGTTGTATGCTAGAATCACCCTCCGCTGCACCAGTAAGATAAGTGTTATTTGCCATTCGCCGAAGCAGGAGGCAAGTGCAAGATGAACCCCCTGGCAATCTAGATTAACTCGCAATTGTACTCCTCAGCTCATGCTTTCATATCTTATTCAACAGCAACAAATACACATATAGAATATAACCTTATGTAATTTATAGATAGCGCTTGTATATATATCCTGATATAATTGACTTTAGTTATTAACAACGTTGCTCCCACTGTGTGTGTATATATATATCATAGATTATTACCTAATGTTTTATGAATATCCTTTGTTACATGCAGTATATCATATCTTTTGAATATTATAACACACAGCAGTTTTAAATAAGAAGAAACTGTGTAGCATGTGTAATCTCTCGGGCAAATAAGCAGCTTCCATCACGCAGTTTCTCCTCACCCACACTTGACGTATCCTACGCATTAGATTCGAATGGGCGCTTTTATATTAGCCTGACTAGCGCACAAAGCGAGCGAGCAAACGCGCGCGCGCTAAAACAAAACATCCCCCTTGATACATACACACATGTATACATATACATCCGTGAGAAAAAACGCGCCACCCACGGCTATATGTATATAGCTCCCGAACAACTATGTGTGTACATATCGCGCACACACACACACACACACATATAAATATATATACGCGCGCATATATAATAGCCGCGACGGCGCATAATATTTCTTCTGCATCTTCCTTTTATTTCACCCATCACTTCGTGCCTTTTTGTTTTCCCCGTCGGCGGACGCGCACACGCATGTCCTGTATATCCTTTTGTTCGCGCCGTATGGCGAAGAGTATATATATATATACATATATGGCGAAGACTCTTGTGGCCGTGCGTGCGCACGCACACACATATATATATTATACGTCAGCACTCGGCCCGCAGGTAAAGGGCCCCATGTATATACTTACACACACACACACACACACATATATATACACATGCCGTACGCGTTATATGGCACACGCGAGATTCGGCCTGCGTACATATACGCACACGCGTATGCTCATCGTTTTCCCGTTTTGATCCCACCTCGTGTATATATATATATATAGATATATATATATTCCCCCGTTGCACCTCCCCCGCGCGCCCATTCTCCCCGAGAGCGCTTTCCTTTTTGATCCCGCGGGATTAGAGAGAACCTCTGCCCGTGACCGTTTCATTACTCATCCTACCACCACCCTTGCGCGCTTTCTCTCCCCCTCCCTCTCTCTCTCTTCGTCTCCGCGCGTATTTGCTCCCGTTGTACGCGCTTCTGTGGTTTCCATTACGTTTTCGTCCCCCTCTCCTCCCCCGTGAGGACGCGCACCCTCTCTCTCTCTCCACCCTGTTTTCTTCATTCTTGTCCTCCGCTTGCAAGCTCCTACGACGACGGCTGTTTATACCTCTCTTCCTCCTCCTCCTGCTCGCTCTCTCGTCCGTACAGTAGTATAGTACCGCGTGCTCTCCTCTTTTTCTCCGATTCTCTTTTGTGTACGGTCGCACGTGTACACCTGCGCTAGCGCTGCAGTACCAGAGAGTACAGCCAGCTATCGGACCGCAAGAGACTGCAGCGCACGATATAGGAGAACGAGTGGCGCGCAATTTTTCAATGCAGCGTGCGCTTGTGTGGCTCTCTCTGTCTCTCTTTCTCTTTCTATATATATGTTTGTGTATATATATATGTAGTACGCCGTCCCGACAATGTCGCCGAGCCGCCGCTACGTCACTCACCCGCAAGAAGATTAAAACGAGAGGCAGCTCGATGTGTGGGTGTGTGCATACTAGAAAGGCATATATGCACGTATAGCCTGTTGCGGCTGATGTCCATGTCGAGAGGGAAATAAAAGCTACGGCCCATACTCCGACGGTCTTTTCATATTCGATTTGAAAATACAGGCCGAGCTCACACATGTATGGTGACGATGAGAATGTATTTACTTTCTTGTTAAATCCGTCTGCGGGCGCGTGACGTTTTTTCTCATCTCTATTTTCTTTTTTTTACCACTGAGTAACCGTAGGTGCATGTTTTTGTGTATGCGAAAGCATCATGAGAGTGATGCTTCGGAATTGTTCTCGAGTGAATAAAAGGAATGAAATGAATAATGGAACATTTCTCTCATAATAATTTCAATAAGTAGTTGTTTCATATAAAATTATTAAATTTTAACTATATTATTTAGGTGTACCGAGCATTATGATGATTTATCTGTAATACAGTAAGTTTTTATAAATATAAAATGTTCAGAAGGTCAGTACGAGTGGAAACTATAAAAAGTAATATATTCCTTATATATATCCAGTAAATCTATCTAAATTTATTTCCATTAAATATCATTTTTCGTACTCAAGATATATTATACATTATTACGATTCATTTTAGGGTCTACGCGGAGACCGTGAGACCTCCGGATCGCGATATGGCTCAAACTTTTAAAAAAACTATTCTTGATTCCTTGATAATAAGCTGTCATGTAGGCAAGTTACTACTGTTTTATTTTATTAGTTTTTCAGGAAACACATTATATTATTCTTATAAAAATTGAATATGAATAACACAATATTTTTATCTTGAAATGTGAAATATGAAAAATTCTGCGAATCTACATAGTTTATATAATAAGATTCCATAATGAAATGCGGAGAAGATCTAAGAATCCCATGGTTCTAATAGTATTTTATTAATCTCAATTAACGTTTGTTCCATCTCGAACTCGTACATCACCGAGCTTCTTATGCGCGAGAAGAGCGTGCCCGTTACAAAGTCGCGCTCGATTTAATTTTGAACCACATACTTTCGGACAATCTTAGACCACGTATACGAAATAGAACGTCCAAAGAAAATGGAGATGGTCCGACTACAGTAGTGTAACGCAGTGTCGGTTTCCGCATCATCTGCAAAAAGCAGGGCGCCCACGATCAATTCAAGTTACTCCTAGAGTCCAAAGTGGCGATAAGTGGTTGGATAGGTTAGCAAAAACGTTAATAAGCCTTCGACGTTGACCCGATTATAAAGCCTAATGCAGGAGTGGATTACTGAGCGAGCAACAAAAGAAATGCACGTCATGCCCGATAAAACTGTTCATAATTTACAGATAAAAGCGTTCTTTTGTATCTCGCAGTGGTGAACGACAGGTGTTGTATTTGCAGGTCAAACCGAAGTTGATTAGCCCACATGGAGTGACGGAGCTTGCATCTTGTTAGCACGTGACACGATACGATAATTGTTACATTGCCTGTTTATCGAATAAACTTTATTATTGGTATTGTAAGTAGTAATTAAAGCTATTTTGTATTCATTAATCTTAATCTATATAAGGCTAAATCTATACTACACCCCGTCCTCTCTCTTTTACGCTGCACAATGGTCCAGAAAAAGGCAATTGGCGCGCATAATCGAAAAAAAAATTTCCTGGGAATATTCTAATGCTGCACACTGTTTCTAGATATTTTAAATAATAACTAACAAATTCATTTATTAAGAGTTAACGCCTGGATAGTCTTTACGAAGCAAGAATTTTTATAAAAATTAACTAATGAAATTATTTTTTTTTGATTGATTTATATCGTATAAAAATTTTCATTAAAAAATAGATAATTTTTTTTATGAAACCAATAAATATTTTATTTTTTAGTATAAATATAAAGTCATTTTGTATAATAATACTATGATATATATTTTAGAGTTAAAAAAAAGTTAATTTTTTTACCAAACAAGTAAAAAATTTAAAACTTTAAAATCCCTGGTAGAAATGAATACCAACCGTTTGCCATCCGTTCGCCAAATCGCAAAGGTTTGGCCAACCGCTTAACCAATG
>JAWWEQ010000055.1:2894667-2941254 GCA_035583055.1 Torymus tubicola | reverse complement strand
TCAGCTATCGGGGGTGGGGAGAGTCGACTACACGTGTAGATACTGTCGGGAAGCGAGAGTGGGGACTCCGTAACAAAGCGCGCAGAAAATTGGCCCGTACGGGAATTGAGGAGGCTGTGTGTGTGCTTGCGTGTGTATGTGTGTGTTTTCGTGTGTGTATGAGTATGTCTGTGTATGTGTGTGTATATGCGCGTGTATGTGTGTGGAGAGGGAGGAAGAGGGAGGGAGAGAGAGAGATCCGTATGCATATAGGTGTATATACCTATGCCTGAGTGATAAATACTTTTCATCAAAGAATTTTAATTTCAAAGTCTGATGCAGCGTTATAAAATTAATCTCTATTCAACATATAGTAATCTCAAAGCATCAATTTGTGAACGCTTCAATTGCACCCTTAAGCAAAAAATGTGGATGCATTTTAGTTTGCATGGGAAGTACAAATGGCTTGATATCTTATCCGATTTACTGAAAATTTACAATAACAGCAAGCACCGTACTATTGGAATAAAACCAAAGGATGTAACAATGGCTAATGAAGCGGAAGTACTTAAAAAATTTACTGATAAGACTGTAGTTGTTAAAAACCCGAAATTTAATTTTGGTGACAAAGTCCGTGTAAGCAAGATTAAACATGTTTTCGAAAAAGGCTACACGCCTAATTGATCGACAGAAAATTTTACTGTGAATCGTATAATGCCTACTAAACCAGTCACTTATAAGTTGCAAGATTATCAAAATCAACCCATAGCTGGTGGCTTCTACGAGCAAGAGCTGCTCAAGGCTAAATATCCAGATGTTTATCTTGTAGAGAAGGTGCTTAAGAAGAAGGAAAATAAGGTTTATGTCAAATGGTTGGGATTTGATAATTTACATAATAGTTGGATAAGTAAATCAGATTTGCAAAAGTTTGGTAGGTAAAGTACCTATCTTCTGTGATATCAAGCATCTCTTATGTCATGTGGACTCAAGGTTAATTTCACCTGTTATCGAGTAAATACAATATGTTTTCGAGATCATAAAACATGTGAAAACGTGCTAAGCAATAGTTTCCAAGATGTAAGTGTTGTTTACGTTAAAGGTTTCGAGAAAAAGAAATGGCTGGAACAATACAATCTAAAAGTATATGATATGAGTGACATGGGCTGCCCAACACTACAGAGATTGAAGTCTGACGTGTTACAGCAATTATGCCCTCGCCACAGACTAGCTTCCAAGGTCAATTGTGTCCATAAGAATGTACTATTACTCGGAAAATGTTATCATACCATCACTGAAGCAACTGGAGCGAAGAAATTTTAAAATGTCAATGTGTCACCATTGAGAAGAGATTGTATTCAATGTATACTTAAAGCTTATAAAAAAATTATATAAACGTTTGTAAACAAATTTCAAATAAATAGCTTGAAATTTAAATATGGCGCTGTTTTATATTATTTTTACCCTAACTACGCTATTCACCAATCCTTGAACTTTTATTAAGTATATTAAAAGACATGAATTCTTATAGTTTACAGGATGTGTATAAAAGCTAAATATAAAATGTTACTTAAAAATTCTACTAAATCAGTCTGTAGATCGCTAACGGCTAAAGATATCGAAAAAATAAGCGAATTTTGATTCTCTTACGAGAAGCAATTATAGGCACTTTCATTCTATTGGTATTATTAAATATAATTTATTCTAATAATTAAGTGATTTTTAATTTGTAAGTATAACGAAAGAGCATGTATAAGGAGAGCACAATTAAAATACTCTTAAGTTCTAAGAACCAAGAGCGATAAGGTATACACGAATAGCGGCACAAAGAGGAGATGTGATAGCGTACGTAGACCGCTGAGTATGACGAATAGCACAGAGATCGCTTAGCAACTGTAATAATTAAGATATTCGTTGAATTCGTTGATATTAGTGATCATATACGGTTATTTTTTACTTGGCGGTGGCAAAAAGCGGTCCTCGCCGCCGGGGACTTATACGCTTATAAGAGCGCGTTTATATGCTAATCCGAGCGCGCTTGCACCGCACCGCCCCCGCGCGCACATGATACGCTATTAGCAGTGCGCCCCCGCCGCCTCGCGCGCACCTTACACGCTACTAGCCGTGCGCGCCCGCGCCCGTGCCGCCGCCGCCCGTCGCGGGGGTCTTTATAAAGGTTTGAGAAAAAAAATCTGTAATGTTATTACATCTCAAGTTCGCGAGCGATAAGAGCTGTGCAACTGTGTGCATATTCAAAAACGTTACGTGTATGTTACGTCATTGAAGACTCCATCGGTAACGTCATCAACGTGCACTACCGACAGGTGCCTCCGCTCGTTCTCACCTACACAGATGTGCACCTGGGCTAGTGGTGGGAGGATCCAGAACCAGCCGTCCTTTTCAAGACCGCTATATAATAATATCACGTACGAACATATTGTTTAATACCTCTCTAAACACACACACACGCACGTATACATATACACACGTATACACTCGCATAGGTATATACACCCATATGCATACGGATCTCTCTCTCCCTCCCTCTTCCTCTCTCTCCACACACATACACGCGCATATACACACACATACACAGACATACTCATACACACTGACACACACGAAAACACACACATACACACGCAAGCACACACACAGCCTCCTTAATTCCCGTACGGGCCAATTTTCTGCGCGTTTTGTTACGGAGTCCCCACTCTCGCTTCCCGACAGTATCTACACGTGTAGTCGACTCTCCCCACCCCCGATAGCTGAGAAGCGTGTGTCTTCTCTCTCTCTCTCTGTCTCTCTCTCTCTCTCTCTCTCCCTCTCTCTCTCTCTCTGCATGTGTGTGTGTGCGTGTGTGTGTGTGCGTATGTGTGCGTGTGCGTGTGTGTGTGTGTGTGGTAGGTGGGTGGTCGCTCCCACCATTTGTTATTATTGAATGTTTATGTTGTTAAACTATATAAAGATTAATTAATAACATAAAAACAGTAGTTCCTACTATGGCGGAGACACGTGGCATCGCCGATTTCCGCTCAGAGGTATCTTATCTTTGTTTATAAATTTGTTTACATAAACAAACAATTAAAAGTCGATAAAACACATGTTAATTGCATAAACAAACAAAAACATCGGTAAAACACTTGTTAACTACGCAAAACAGGCGTATATCTATGTTTTCGTGTTTGTTTATGTAAATAACATGTGTTTTATCGATGTTTTTATTGTTTGTTTATATAAATAACACGTGTTTATTGATTTCTTTAATTGCTTGTTTATATAAGCAAACATAAAAACATGTGTTAATTACATGTTTACATAAACAAAGATAAGATAACACAGGCGGGGGCCTAGTGACGTCATTTCTTATGTCTCTCCATAGTAGGAATTACACCAACTTTCAAAACAATAAACAAAACATCAATTACGATAATTTTAATTGTTGTTTATGCAATTAAGATAGCTTAATTAATTTTTTTGTTTTTATTTGTTTTTAAAAAATGTCGGCGTACAACAAATATACTTTACAGTGTGACTGGAACACCACAGCCTCATCAATTCCCGTACGGGCCAATTTTCTTATCTTTATTTACATAAACAACCATTAAAATTATCGTAATTAATGTTTTTATTATTTGTTTATGTAATTAAGATAAGTTAATTAATGTTTATTTATTATTTAATAATGTTGGGGTACAACAAGTATACTATGTGGTATGGTGGGACAGCACAGCGTCATCAATTCCCGAACGGGCCGTTTTTTATCTTTTATTTACATAAACAGTAATTAAAATTATCTTTATTGATGTTTTTATTGTTTGTTTATTAATTAAGATAACTTAATTGATGTTTTGTTTACTGTTTATATAAACAAGTACATAAAAACAACTATTAAGATATCGTTATCTATGTTTATGTAAACAAAAATAAGGCACACGGCGGGGGTGATGACGTCATCAGTCTCTCCATAACGCGTTTTATACTACTGGTACGATTGAGTGAGAATGAGTAGAGGAGTTGGTAACGCGTTGCGGGTCGAAGCTCGCGTAGTGCGAGCACGTGTCGAGGAAGTTGAGGAAGATGGAGTGACCGTCAGGATACGGTAGTGAAAGGGAAAGAGAGCGAGAAAGAGTGAGAATATAGCCCTGAGAGTGCCGGTAGTGATACCATTCCTTCGCAGTGGGAAAGGAATTGCTGCACGAGCCGCAAGGCCCTCGTGACACCGAGTCGCGTAGAGGCTAGTTCGTGGAAAGAGTGCGTCGTGAGGGAAAGCGCGTCGCCGTCAATCCCGAGGTAGCAGATCGTGGACCCGCGAATCGAGAGTAAAAGTCATCAAGATAGCCGTGGCAATAGTGTATTTTGGCGTATGTGAAGATCTCAGCCTGGCACCCTATATAAATATGGCGGAGAAGAGGAAATAGGAGAGGCTCGCGAGGAGCTAGAACTTGTGCACGCGATTTTCGGGAGTTTTATTTGTAGGAATAATTGCATTTTAAAAGTACCGCGTCAAAAAATAAAGACATGGAACTTAAAAACATTGAAACAGAAAAGAGAAAGAACGAAGAAAAATTGAAAAATTAAATTGAAATGGAAGTAAAAGTCCAACAGGATGAGGAAACGAATGTAGAAAATGAGAAACATGAAAGTTTTGATCAAGAGAGAGAGAGAGAGAGAAAATGAAACAAGAATTTTTAGATCAAGAGAAAGATAGAATAAGAAAAAAATATCTAGATCAAGAGAAAGAGCGAATAAGAAAAGAATTTCTAGATCAAGAGAAAGAGAAAATGAAAAAAGAACTGGAAGAGTATAAAGCAAAACTGAGAGTGGAAGAAGAAAAATTACAAGACACGAAAAAAATTCAACAAGATAAAAGACAAAAGTATAAAAGGAAAAATGAAGTGAAACGACTTGACATTAAGAAGAAAAACTAACAAAAGTGTTATTTATTTATTTTATTCATTATCGCGAAAGTGATTTGAATAAAAGTTTTATATTTAATAGAGTATAATTTAGATTAAGTTAGGTATATATTTAGTTTTACAACCAAAAATTCATATTTACATTTTGTAAAAGTTAGAATAAAGTTTGATTAAAGTTATTATAAATTTTATTTAAAAAATTCATGTTTCTAAACTTTTTTCATTACATAAGAGAAAAGTTTTATAAAAGTTTTACACAGTTTTTACGAAAGTTTTGGTAAAGTTCCGCCAAACCTTACCGCAGATGTTTCTTTTTGCAATTGCATTATTATGAAAATTAGATAAAGTTTAAATAAACTTGTCACGAACATTAATAAAAAAAATTTACGTTTTTAAATTTTTTTATCTTATAGGAGAAAGTTTTCCCAAACTTCAGCAACAGATGTTCAGTATGAGTTTGCTTTCTATGACAAGTTTGGCAAATTCTTATTTCCCAAACTTGGACAAAACATATAATAACTTTTCGGGTGTAAAACTTCTGCTGAACTTAACAAAACTAAATTTTTTTTACATCTAGTCCGAAACTTTAATTCGGGTCGAACACTTTGAAAAAAAGATGGAATTTTTGAAAATTTAAAAACATAAAATGAGTAACGACGTGTGATAAAAATGAAAAATAAATAACAAAAAAATAATATAAAAATGATGCGAAAAAGTACAATGCATCTGCTTGAGCGTAATACAGTGCTGCGTTCGTGAGAATGCGGAGTATGGTTACCGAGTGGTACTTCTCCTGATTACCTTGTAAAGACTAGTGTACCGATCTTCTTTCAAGTGCGCTGTTCTACATTGACATCATCTCCGGGGCACCTTTTTTTTAGCTTTCTCGGATCAGAGCAACCATGAGAGTAAGAAATGAACTTTGGAGATAGCAAACAAAAGAACGAAAACCTAAGGTCATGACGTAGTACATTATTACTGGTGAAATCTCGCGAGGAAGAGTAGCTGAGAGTAATATTCCCAAAAAAAGAACAGAGACAGGCACAGAAATATATCTGTGCGTGGATCGCCGGTCATGCCCACTACAAACTTGATTAGACCCTGAACACTAGCGACGCCCATTTTCAGCACATTTTGTTTGCCAGGCTGTCGCGTATAATTGTGTTCGTGACTTTTAATAAACAATTGATTAAATATCTGGCCTTTCGTTTATTTTACGTTTCGGAGATTCTAACATATGAGAAATAAATGGCCTGCTTGGCGAGTAAGGAACGTAACGTGACGTCTCGGCGAGCAGGGCGATCATACCCTTTCTACTTTGTTTCGGGGTTTTCCATCCTCATTTTTTTTTACATTTCTTATATTATATTAATGCAGAAGTAAATATGATATATGAGGGATTCAGTGGAAAGTACTTTTTACATACATTCTATCTGTAAAAAGTTTCGTGGTGAAAGATGCTTTCGTATACGATTAATCGAGGCTCGAAATTAGTGACCGCAAAATAAATTATAAATTTTTTTCCTTCAGCCTGCAGGAAATTTCTGGGGGTATTCTAGTGGAATGTTTTTGTGTCTCTACTTGATGTCAAATCCTATCAAATAATCTATACAGATATATTGATCTAGGTTATATAATGTATATATCTTTTTTTTCTTTTTTAAATATAACGAATCTAACAGATGGAGGAAGAGAAATAGAGAGAGAGAGAGAGAGAGTGACTATGTACGTGTTTTCACAAATAGTGAGTGGTAGTCTCAATAGGAAAAAAGTTTTTTTCGTTAAAAAAGGCCTTGCGAGGTTAAATCGACACATAAGACGAGTGCATAAACAAAATATACTCAGTGTGTTCAGTTCTTTCACCGCCAAAGATACAAATTGCAATAAAGTTGTTTGCGCATGCGATATTTAGGTTTCGCAATGAAAGATCCGCGAATACCGTAGCTTTTTGTGTGATAAACCAACAATTTTGACAGATTCTTATAAACGCAACATTTTCAATGAGTACCTTTTGAAGCCTGAATTTTTGCAAAACCAATCGGAGAATATTTGCAGCTATTTTTTTTAGTGATTGTTACTTCATTTTTTATGCAATTATTCATATGTTAAAAGGAAGAAACGACTGTACTTAAAAGTGTCTATATAGCTAAACTTTTCGAAATATGAATTTGAATCCAATATGAGATTATTATTAACATATATCTCTAAATCTCATGTAACAAAAGGTATAAATATTTAAAACTTTAATTTTTATTAATAAATAAAAAATAAATATAATGATTCTTAACAAAATTTTCACGCATATCTTCTTATTTGTGTCATCGAAGTAATTGATGAAAGCCAAAAAAGTTAAATTCTATTCTCGATTCAGAAACCTAGATTTTGCTCCTTCCTGTAATATAAGCTGGTTTCTTGCGACAGACAACATAAATAAATAATTTTGGAATAATTCAACTTTAATCTAATGATGAACAAAGGATAATCTCATTTAGGCATATAATATTTATGACGATAGTTGGCCTAAAGTCGCAGCTTGCAAAACAGTTCCGTCGATTTCTTTGCAGTCAAGCTTGGCGACTCACTTCCTGCTTGCGCGCTATCTGCTTATCGATCAAACGCGGACGCAAAGGACAAAAAGAGAATGAAAAGAAAGCGAATGGAGAAAGTCAAACGAGGTTGTTTTTCGAAAGTATACAAGTATACAAGTAAACAAGTACGCTAGTCGCAAGTCACGTAATATGTTTTGTATTTTTCACTAAGATTCTAGAGTTTGCTCGGTGCTTACATTATCTTTTTCAGGTTGGTTTCTAATATTCAAGTTTTTTATGAATCACAGTGTAAAATTTACTTTACCGCCAGGTTAGCAGATAGCGCAGATGACTGATCACTAAAATAAGCAGCAAAACGCGCGATTCTACGACTGTTTTGTGTGATCGGTTAGGTGTTGATTTCTGACAAATTGAGTGAGAGGTGTAGATAATACATTTCGGTGTCTAAGCTTACGAAATGTGATCTGGACATGCACACTGAAATTATACCAATACCTACACATTTCGTAATTAGGATTTCTCTAGCCGGTTTTTTTCAATAGACTTTTTCCATTTCACAGCTATAATTCTAGGCGAATGTGGGGTAGATTATTTAGAGAAAAGAGTTATGGAAAAATCTACAGGAAAAATAGGTTATATATATAGAAAATAGAAATTTTGAAAATAAAGATGTGAGGATATGTACTAGTGTAAACTCTAAAAATGGTATGTGTACTTAATAAATATATATTAATAAGTACTGGTCCACAATATATGGCTAACTAAAATGATAGTTTCCGCTTCAAAATTGATTCATATGTAAAAAATACCAGATAACTGGGTATCAATTATAATAGATAAACCATTTATTGTACGGTAGATTTACTATAATCCACCTTTTGTTGTTCTTTGGACTATATTCAGACTTTTCAACACGTGCATGCGTTTATTTCATAAAATTAGTATTATGTGTAACAAGAGAGCAATTGACTTTTTCAGACTTGCATGATGATTTTGCGTGCTCATGTATATCTCTCGTGATCAATCATCATCCTCGCTACAAAAAGTCAACTTTTCTCCCTAATTGCAGAATTTATTATCTTTCATGCCTCTATACAGTGAATCGAATGTTCAATTTTTTAGAAGACTCAGAGTATAGCATTTTTTATATTAAAATTCACAAAATAAAAGTGTGAGTTTACTATGTCTAACCATTCTCTCAAATCCTCATCTACTTTATTGGTGTTACGAGTAAAAACTCGGAAATAAATCATTCAATGAATTTCTCTCTCTCTCTTTCTCTTTTATTTTTAAACGTTTATTAGAGATAAGAATGTTATGAAATCAATCAACAAATTGTCGAGTATTTAAAAATCCCCGAAATTTTCGATGATTTTCTGCTAAATACGTATACTTGCTGGACGCAATGAAAGAAAATTAAAAAAAATTTATTTTCTTTGGAAATTGAAAATATTGTTTTAAACAAATACCGTTATGAGATTTTTAAGGATTCCATAAGTATAATAAAAAAAAATTATGAATTTCAATAGTGAAAATTACTAAAAAAAAATTGAATAAATGTTCCGAGTGTTCACCTAAAAACTACAAAACAATGCGCCCGGCAAGTTTAGCAGAAAATCAACGAAAATTTGGTGGATTTTTAAATACTCGACAATTTGTTGATTGATTTCATAACTTTCTTATCTTTAATAAACGTTTAAAAATAAAAAAGAGAGTCAGGGGGAGAGAGAGAAACCGATATATAGATATACTTGCTCGCAAATATTTTTATTTTCTTTTAAAAGTAATTTTAGAAAGATTTCACGAGTTTTTAAGAGTTCAAGAGTATATAGATAGTGATATAAGATGCGTACTTATGCACACGCGCATCGTGACGATCTATATACATATATAGCTCTATACCACATATCAGCTGATTTATCAGCTTAATCAATTACCTTCTTTGTACCTGCCCCAAATAACATGCGTACATGGTATATACGCACACCTAAAGCAAAGATTTAGTTGCTTCTCCCTAATCATATTTTTATTTCTCCTGTCAATATATAAATTCATCGCGTCAAAGTCGGAAACAACTAGCCGCTATATGTATTCACGCTGGTGCGCGCGACGATGTGCACATAACTATTCTGTGTATGTGTGTGTGCGTGTGCGTGTGTATATATATGTACACAAAAGTAAAAGCAGCCGAACCGCGACATGAGGGCTACGGGGACTCAGCTGTGTTCGCGCGCGCTCTGTCCTCGTGAAGCAGAACGCAGTAGCACCGCCCTTCATACGCCGTTAGCACTAAATTTTTTGATAGGATTTGACATCAAGTAGAGGGACAAAAAGTTTCCACTAGATTCTCCCCAGAAAGTCCCTGCAGGCTGAAGGAAAAAAATTTATAATTGGTTTTGCGGTCATTAATTTCAGATAGAATGTATGTAAAAGTACTTTCAGATTAATCCCTCATATGTCATATTGCTTCCTCATAAAGGAATTGCTTCCTCATAGAGGAAGCTTTGTAACGGTGAAAATAAATTTCAAAAAAATTTTCGATTACATGTTTTAACGTGATATATGTGTATATTATTTGATGTTGATAATTTTTGTTTTCATATCTCTCTCTCTCTCTGTGTATATTTGAACTCTTCATATCTTCGAAACGAATCAACCGATTTTCGTCGGGTAAAGCTTATTCTCTTCGTCTCGCGGGGAAATAAAAGTACCTTGATGGATTTGAGTTTTTATTGATTTTTTCATATTTTACAGCCATTATTACATAAAATAATAAATATCTCTTGAATGGTATTTAAATTACCTACATTTTCTCTTTTTTTAAATTTAAAATATCTTCACTCTGTCATTTGTTATTAAAGAAAACTTTTTTATTTTTCAAAAATTAATATCTCAAAAAATATTTTATATATCAACTTGAAATTTAAACCAGTTATTACGCCAATGGAAGGCTATATGTGGTTAAAATTTTAAGAGATCTAGAAAATAAAGTATAAAATTTTAAATATTGTAAGTAAAAATTAATTAAAGAAATAATTAAATAAAGTTTGAGGATGCTAAGTGCCAATGAATTAGTAGCGGTTTTTACTTCTGCATTAATATAATATGAGAAATGTTGCAAAAAAGTGAGGTTGGAAAACCCCAAAATAAAGTATAAAGGGTACGGTATCGCCCTGCTTGTTTGAGACGTCACGTTACGTTCCTTACTCGCCAAGCAGGCCGCTGCCGCGCCCTTGGATGACTTGATAAAAATAGCCCGGCGTGATTCAACAGGGAAATGGATTTTGGACCTTCCGTTTTCCAGATGAGTGTTCTGATCGCTGAGCTATCCATGTTTATATCCATATCGCTATAGATGCAACCTGATTCACCTTGTCACATTGTGCACATCGCTACTAAAAAATGCAACTATAACAGCGAGAGAATGCGGCTTTTTTAGATTTAAATGATCATTTAAGTAGTCATGTAAATTTCGGACGTTTTCATCCTTCTCAAGTAAAAACCAATCCATTTATGTTATATAATTTATCAGGGGCACATCTCGCGCGCCAACCTTGCAAGCTCGTGTGATCTTTGCGACGACCTTGTCGAGTCCTATCGTGGCATTCACGCGTACTAAGAAAACTAACTAGTATATGATCAATTTTTTCCAACATTTTTTAAAATCATTTTGTAGCACTGTGTGACCTAAGCCCGCACTTAGGTCACGCCTACTCGCTGCGCTCGTGCGCTAACCTCACGGTGCAAAAAGGACCGCTTAGGGCACGGATAGGCGTGACAGCGGGCTTAGGTAGTCAGTGCTATAAAATCGTATACGATACTTGTGACCTAGGGAGCACTTTGTACGGCGTAATTAGGACTTCCGCTACGCTCGGGCCCTAATTTCACGCCGTGTAAAAAAGTGCTACGTAGGTCACACGTATCGTAATGTACTATTTCTTCATGCCTGTATATTTCGCAACTATCGCCGATAATACCAAGAAAGTACTTTAGTATCAATACTGACAAGCAAATCAGCGGCCATTTGAGAGAAACCGATTGGCGCATTCCTGCAGCTACTGTTATGATGTTATGGCTAATTAGTTCCTACTAAAAGAGATTTTAGCCTTAATTATTAATAATTATTCAATATATTTAATGATTTTTCCATTAAATGCGTTTACGTGGAAAGGTATTAACTTTAAAAACAAAAAAAAAACGAAGGAAAATTGACAGTATCTCATTATTTTTAACATTTCGATGAAATAATAAAATTTATTTGTCGTAGCTCTAATACTAACAACTAACTTTTGACAGGGACTACTGTATAACCAGAATATCTTGAAGTTTAAAATATCTTTATTTTTTTAGTTAAATATTTTTGATATTTTTTTTGTAATTTTTTAACAGAAACTGTTACAAAACTTTTATACTTATGTTTAATATTATAAATTAAAATGAACATTATTTTAGTCTTATACGTCAAAAAAGTGTTATTGCTGTAAAATAGATATATTTTTGTATAACGAGCATACTTTAATAAAATTCAGAATACTGATTTATTTTTGTTATCATTTTAAAACAGCTATAAAAACATTATAATAAAAATAAATTTATGCCCCTCAAGCAGAAGCTAATATTTGTTAATTATTTGAAATATTTTTCTGTAACGTGTATAATGTTTATCACCGTTTCAGCATCATCATGTACATTTAACCTGAGCTCGGCAAAAATTGAAAGCTATTATTATGTCGTTTTTAAACGACGAGATTTTTATATGAATCGCGAGAGAAATAAAACAGAAGGATAATATGTCGATAAAATTTATGCGTGAAAAGTTTTTTACACCATCGTATTAAAGCTTGCTGTTTTATTCAATATTAAATGTGTTATGCAGAAGAGAATAAAACCATCTATTATCGTATACATTTCCTAATTAGCCAAGAATACTGATACAATTCAATAAAACAAGTAGAAAAATCACGATTATGTCCGACAGTCACAATGAAAATTAAATAAAATACCGTTTTAAATATATTATCAATCACAAATGGACTTCCTCCTTATCGACTTTTGATGAATTTTACAGTTTCCCTATTAATACTTTCAACGCGAGATAATGGTCGTTCTCCTTTATACTATATATGTAATGACTGTTTTAATAGCAAACTGCTGCGACAGCGATTCTTCCCAGGCACTGATAAACTGCGGCCGCGTGCCTTTAATAAGTGCTGAGAACTCGAGTATGCCGCAGTTACATCGAGAAGAACACATTTTATTTACATCGTTTAACCCCTCCAGCAACTCCTCCCCCCCTCTATCTTCTTCCACACCCGTGTAACGACTCACGAAGAGAGCGAGACTCGCGCGAAAACTCCTCGTATTTTCCGGCCATTAACTTTCAATAGAGCTTTCTCTCTCTTCCTCTCTGTCTCTCATTGTATTCCTCTCTTCCTCTCTCACTCACTGCATCCGCAGCAGACGTCGCCGGCGGCGTTGGCGCGCACTAATAAAGATACAAATGATCGGTGCCGAAATCATAGTAGCGCGGCGAGCTTTCTCTTTCTCTCTCTCTCTCCCTTCCCTTCTTCGACGCGTGCTTTCCCGCATCCCCGCGCGCTCGCGTATCGCGTCTCAAAGCTCCGACGGCGTTGATTTTCGGCGCGGGGGAGATCGGCTCTATACATACCCACACACACACACCTTCGTACAGACACAGGCGCGAGCCTTTTCGCGCGCGCGAGAGAACAGCGACAGCGCGAGGGCGGCCGAGATGGAAGGGGCAGAAGTGGGCGGGCGGTGCGCAGCCGCCGGATGCGTCGTCGGCCCGCGCGCGCGACCCACCGAGCAGCGCCAGTCCAACGCGGACGCGCGCCCGCTGTATCTTTTAGTCTGGCGCGTACGCTCGCACGGCCCGTACGCTAGATTCGCGCGCGAGCGCTTATATACGTATATATACACGAGATTTTTGTATTCACGCGCACACGCAGGTCGGCTGCGCTGCCTTTAGTCTCGCGTGCAGTGATGGACCAGAACGCGCTGTCGTGATACGGGATAGAGTGCAATTTTTTCGAGCTTTGTTTTTCGAAGAGTAGCGGTGTAGAAGCGTTTTTGGATAGTTGAGTGCGTGACCTTTTCGAATGACGGATCTCAGGTGTCGCGTTGACGGATAACGGCGGACGATCGTTACGGGAAGATCCGTCGTGGAAGCTGTGAACCTGGTGACTTTGGGTATATCATTTCGTGATAACGTGTTGTCGACGCTGCGTCTGGTGAGAGGAGCGCCGGTCGGCCGAATGAACGCCGAGTGTCTAGTGTGATCAAGAGTGAAACGTGTTCGCCGGCTGAGCGAGGACACCGAGCTTGTATATCTATATATACGTGCCGCGGCAACGCGCGCCGCTTAACCCTGCTCGCAGCGGCAGCTGGCTAATCGTGAGTATACGCAATTTTCGAACTTTGCTCTTTAAAGTTTCGCCGGCGGCTGTACGCGCCGCCGCTACCATTGCTCTCATGCTTTTGTTTGACCTTTTCTGCGGGGGTGGCAAGATTTACGTATGAAAATGAAGAGGCAATCCTGTTGAAGTGCATTCTGCTGGTTGACGTTGTTTTGCTGCACTTGCTGTTTGACTTTCTTGATTTCTTGTGGAGGGCTAAATTGATGTATGTTGCTTTTTTTTAATACTTTGAGCGCGGGCTTTCTGAAAATGATAGAAAAAAAATACTTGTTTGAAATTGTGTAAAATTTATCAAATAATAAAAGTGTTTCAAATAATAAAAGTGATTTATTCAGTGTAAATATATAACGGTTGATTATACTGAAATGAAATGGAACCAAATGGAGAAAATAAGGTCAAAAAATAAACGATTGAACTCCGTAGTAGATAGGCAATTAAATTTATTCTTAAAATTAGAAGTGTTATGTTTACTGTCAGTATTTGCGTTAGGGTACCTTTCGTTACATTTATTTTAGGGAAAATTCATGACACGTAGTTAATTATTGATTTAATTACTTTATGTAAATTCTGTTGTTGACAACTTCAAAGAGGCGTTTTTTAAAAGAATAATAATATATAATTACTGCAAACATAATTAAATATTCCATTAAATCTGTTAGACCAGTGTTCGAATTGAGAAAAATCAAGAACATTAGTTTTATAACAATATCATTTCAAATAAATATTGGCAACCTTATAATAAAATGTGCCTTATTTTTATAGTAACCTAAACATTTATTCGCGATTTTATGGGAAAGTTATATTCCTTCTCCTATATAGCTCTAAAACTTATTATAATAAAAGTAGAAAAATGATACAGAGAATTCTCAAAGTAGAAAAAAAAGATCTTATTTCAGCTGATTTCGCAGAAAGTTATGAACCTTAAAATATAATCAATCATGTCTCTTCTAAAATATTGTTAAGAAAAAGATGGAATATAAAAAAGTTGATGAAAGAAAGAAAAAAAAATTATTTGAGGGATCTGCGTGTTAATGTATTAAAATATTAGATTGTTTAATGTAATAGTAAAGTTTAAAATTCGTTTACTCCGACAATTCAAAGCATGACAATTGTACATGTATAAACTTTTCAATGCGAAAAGAAGGAGAAAACTAAGCATCTTGTTTTTGCGCAGCATCGAACAGGACTTATCTCTATAATTACCAGTAAAATGTACGCACACCGCTAAGTGTTATATCCCTCGCAATTTGAGGAGACTTTTCTTTGTGTTCTAAAGTCTTATCATCCAGACCGAAACTTATTTTGTATATTCAAGCTTCTCAGACGCATTTTCCTTTTCTCCCACTCTTCTCTCTCTCTCTTTCCTCCTTCTCTCTTCTCACAACTTTCCTCGTTAAGAAATTCGCTGAATAAAAGCAAGTTTTTCAGGCACGCGCGCGTCCCAGCTATGCCGCAAGTACGTATATAGGCGCGCGCGTATCGTCGCATTACGCGACGGGCCGCTGCCGCTCTTATCTGATCCGCTGAGGCTTTTCGCCGCTTCCACGAAGAATGGCCTCTCTTTTGCCGCTCTCTATAGATTTTGCACTAGCCACTGCCACCTGCCCCCGCTGCTAAAAGCGGCTAATTAAAAGTTTTATTATTCAACAAATGGCGAGTTAAGCGGTATATAGAGCGCGCGGCAGTGTCGTATATATGCGTGTGCTGTGGGTGTATATGCACAGGGCGAGTGAACACTTTAAGCGGGCAGCCTCGTCGCTCGCAACCATCCACGGGGATGTACGACGAGCGATCGTTGACAAGACCGTCGAGCCATATGGCCTTTCAGTGGCCGCGCGGCGAATGCCTCGCCGTTATGTATGCGAGCTCACGCGCCCGCGCCTCTGCATGCGTATATATGTACATATATATATACCCACACATACACGTTACATGCGCCAATTACCAGGGGAAGCGACGGCGGCGGCAGCAGCAGAGCTAGGCGAGAAAGGTGACGGGAACTTTGTGATGGAATTTTGTGAAGCTCGTAAAAGCTCGAAAATCGAGTGTAATCCTGTCGGCGCTCGTTATATATACATGACGTGTCTCGGGATCTCGTCTCCTCCCCGAGTTTCGTTTTCGCTTCCTGATGCAGGGAAACGGAGGAGCCACGCAACCACACTCTCTATATCCTACTCTTGCTTTGGATAATACAATAGTCCGATTCCGCGTGCCGCAGTAGCCCAAGGGATGCGGCAGGTAGCCTGCTGTTAGTGGTGGTATAGAAGCGCTGCTTTCGAGATCGGTCAGGCTGGGGTGCGGCGGTGGCAGCGGCTTCTCGGAATGTCGTTATGGAGAAGTTTCGTTCTGCCAAGATGGCCGATAACTTGGCCAAGTTTTTTCTGACCCAACGGAGACTCGGTAAGGGAAATGCCGGCGAGTTGTTTCTTTTTCTGGGTTACGAGGTATAGCGCCGGTCCCCCGACCTCGTACGTGCTAATATCATTAGGTTCTTTATGCGCTCAAAAAGTGTGCTTTTGAAGATACTTTGCTTTAATGACTTTCGGATGAGCACGTGTTTCCGGCCCCTGCACACTCTATCGTACTGCGACTTTTTCTTCCCTCAGATATGTTAAATATATCTACTTTATTTAAGTGACTACAAAGTAGCTATTGCTTCGTATTAAATTAACTCTAGATCACAATATTATCGATGTTCAATAAAATCAGTTTTTCATATTATATTTTTATTATGATTTAAATAATATAATTCCATAAAATTAAGTAAATAAACGTTATTGAAAATTTAGTAAAGTTTATACTATACTTTCGTCAATATATTTTTGTCAGTAGTTTATTTGGATGAATTGATCCTGGAAGGATTGAATGTTTTTGTGTAAATTAGTTTTAGTCATTTATATCAAATTCTGTAGAATTGAATATTTTTAAACCTATTACATAACAAATCACTTAGTAACAACTATATAACTACGTTCTAACACGTAGTAAAACTACGTTCATATGTAGTGTATGTAACTGCAGTCTTTTGTATATCCATACCTCTTATCAATAGCGCGAAATAATTGAGACAACTATTTAGCCATATTTTTGTTGCACTTATTTTCTTTAATCTAGTTATCTCCGCCCAGACTTTCTGAGCGACAATATTATGATGTTCCTTCAAGAAGCTACATTTTTTTTCATTAACATTTTTAAAAATATTGTTTTTGAAATAACATAATAAAGTAATATTTACGTCTAAGACAAACTAGTATAAAGACTCGTTACTACATAATTAGTTTTATGTAAAGTAATATCAAAAATTTAAATATGAATTTAAGTTTCGAAAGAAAAGGTGCTTATCCGGAGACATTGTTTTCATCCTTGTAAAAAGATCAATAAAGTTTTACATTACACTTTGTATATATACCTCGTATAATATTTTACTAAACTTGAATTGATACGAAAAACTAATACTTGCTTTAATTTGCTTCAAACGGTGTAACCACGAATTTTATCAAGGTTAGAAATGAATATGTTTAAAATTTGCCCGGCCGGACTTAACTCAGAGAGAACGAAAAAGAAAAGAATCTCCTATCCTAAGTGATTTAGTCACTTGCATGTATGGAAGAGAAAAAGTACTACTATTGAATTGTTTAATAGCATTGTGTTAATTCTGTAATTTTGACATTTTTACTTTGTATCCGTCGACGATGAATTCCTATATTCTAACCCAGCATGAGATCATTTGCACATAAGGGAGCCGATCGAAATGGCGAGTAACCTACATTTTTATAACCGTGGTGTAACGTATCATGAAAAATTAATTAAATAATTATAAAAAGTAAACATTAAAAACATGACTATAAAAGAGTTTATTATATATACTGGAAGCTTAACTGAAAATACTAAATATTTGTTCATTAAAAATTATCTAGCAGATTTTCGAAGAAAACTTCTGACATAAAATATAAAATAAAATTGATTTTTATTTTTTATATTTTCGACCGAGCTTTAAACGTACCAAAAAATAATGAACCATAAAGAATTGTGTGAGAACATTATTTTAATTAAAAATATTAATTTTGATTGAATTTTTTTCTGAATTTTGTAATTTTGTAAGTTTTCAGTAATAACATTAATTATTTTACGTTTCACTGCATGTCTTTATGTGGTACTATTTATATCCGCGAGTTTAATTTATTGTTATAGAAGTAGCTCGGGAAACAATTCCTAGCATTTTACTATATTAAAATTAGTTTTACCGTGTGATCAATAATACTTTGATTTTTCACTTTTCTATTTAAAGATTAATAAAACTCAATTTTTTACATTTGAGGGTGTATCTGCATCAATACTTGCAAATTCTATGTATCTCTTTTTTATTTATACAATCAAAAGCAATTACAGTAGAACCACTACTTTATACGGCTCGGTGATAATTATTTTTAAATTAAGTAGACGATTTAATCCATTTGTTCCTAAAGTTGTAAATAAATGTAGCTAGGTCACTTCATGCCGAGAACATGGTTACAAAATGTCATTCGGGTTTTGATCAGTTTAATCCTTTGTACTTTGAAACTCAAATTATGTCAACTTTTGGTAATGAAGTAGTAAGGTTGCAGTATACCTTTCTAGTTATTGTGATGATTAAGCTATGGTTTAGTATAATATTGTTGAAACTGAAGTATTTTATGGGTCCATTCTCAATTTTAATCCGTTGCTAACTGCTTTTTTAGAATGTTTTTTAAATGAGTCACATTTCTTGGGTGAGTCCCTCAGGAGTCTCTTTTGCTTATATTTTTCCATAGTAACGTTAAATTGTGTCATATATTATATGAAAATCCCATTCGAGAACTATCATTTTACTGTTGTGTAAACAATCAAATATTGAATTTTTAATAAATAATAACAAAAAATAAACACAAGCACGTAGTGCGCCAATTATCGCTAGTCTCTTTTGAATGTACTCACGATCGCATACGCTTGCGTGCACATCTGTGGATGTGGGCGTAGTAAAATTGATTAACCATTTGAATTTAATATTGTTTGCATCTGAATTATAATGGTTCCATCATCCTGATTATCGCTCGACATTCGATATAAAAAATTTTATTTCCGCCACTGATCTGGAAACTACTGTTATTTTCTATAATGTAACTTTGTGATACTAAAATAAAAATAAGAAGAAAAAAGTTAGATGTAAAATAAAACAAATTGATTTTTATGATCAGTAAAAAATATTTTCAATTTCTATTCACATAGAATTTGGAATTGTAACAATCTTATTTTAGTAATGAACGTCAAAATGTTTTAAAAATATGCTAAAATATTCTATATTTAAAATATCCATAGCTGTCCAACATCGTCACATCTCATTGTACGCGAAAAACGCTTGATGGTTAGGAGGCATGAGTATACTATTTTCTTCTATTTGTAAGATCATTGGCCAAGGTTTTTTTTAATATATAAAGTGACTTAATATAATTCAATTGACTTTAAAAACACATTTGTACAGTTTTAGCTCATACATTATGTGTCTGTCAAATTATTACCCATTTTTTTTTGTTTTCGAATTATGACACGGACAGACAACATACACAAGGAAGTTTTCTGATAATTGCATATTTTAATTAATGGTGGTCAGAAACATAGAAGTAGATAAAAATTTAGGACTTCGAAAACTTCACCTTTACAAAGCTTTCTCTGGGAGAAAGTATAATAATAATATAGTAGCTGTGCAAGTTACTATATCTTATTCGGTGGTTTTGAGAGATTACATCGCCCACACATTACTATTATGTTTATTTTGCTTATGTATGTGTCTATAGATAGTTAAGTTTAGTTATAATTTCATGTGTTATTGCTGGTGTTACGGGTGGATGCCTTCTGGATCTCGCCCCGCTGTTGCATTAAGCAAGATCTTGGCTCATCTAATATCTATTTCGGCGGTCAATGCCTTGCGAGTTTCTGACTCGCAGCTGCAGTTCTGTGAGCTTCTCCTCGTAACACTGGTGTTAGGTTAGTTGCAGCTGACAACGTGTTATGGCATATAGAATCATTACTAAAAAGTGATTTAATGTTGTTACTCAATGTAAAACTTTTTAAATGCATTTTATCTTATGTAATATTGATGTTTCTCCTACGTTATGATACCAATAAAATAGTGAGATTTAGTAGTTAAATATACTTATGCAAGTTGATAAGAAAGTGTCAAAACTTATACAAAAGGAAATTCTATATAATTTTTCTATTCTCTATGTGTTGTCTAAAAATTTTAAATGTATAGGTGTAAAGTCGTGTTTCTACGTTTGCTTAGGCGTATGCATGCATTCTTTTTGTATGGAAATAATTGAATAGATACATTGAAAATTGGGAAATAAATATGTAACGAAAAATTGTTAATTTATTACAGTAATATATTAAATTTATTTTATTTTAAATTTAAATCTGTATTTAATTGAATTTTACGTTTAAAATGAAAACGTTTCAAGTGAAATGAATTGCAAGTAGAAAGCCAATCCATCAGCTTTGGTTTTTTCTTTATTAATCGTAGATTACATGAAATGTATGTTTTTATAAATTGAATAAAATAGTGTATAAAATTTGAAACTTACCCACTGTTCTGCAGTTTTTAGTTTCGAACTTAATAACAGAGTTAACGTTAAAATTCTACGAGTGCACCGCGAGCTGATTAATCTCTTCCTAACTTTACAATTAAAGCGTCTCGATAAAAGCATTGATTTTAAATACTTCGACAGTATTATTATACAATTATTTACAAAGACTAAACCAGATTAAAGCATCAGCCTTGCATCGATATTACCCAAATGCGCATGCAGGTACATATTCATCTGTCGATCGGGACTTGGTAATGGATTTAACTGTACGTCGAAAATATGAGAGAAGGGCCAATAGGTAACTACTCGATAATGTAATTCTCGAGATGCAGGAAATACGCAATTCCGCGAGTTACATCGGAGTCGTTCGTAGTGGTATGCGATCGAAAGCGCATCGGTTGCTCTCTGTGTGCGTCCCCAGAGTGACCAGAGCGAGTGCACTCGCGCGTAATTTCCATCTTGATCGAAAATAATCGTGTGATTTAGAGTATTGGGATTTAAATGAAGGTTTAATGAAAGTTATGCGCTGTTAAGGAGATTGAGTCGCTGATTGAGATTCAGCTGATTTTACAAAAGGCGTTTCTACTTCTTTACAGTTAAATATACACATGGTACATAGTTTAAAAATAATTTTAAATATAAATATGTACATTTATTTATCTTATTTATCATTCGTTACTAGATAAAATTTACTTAATTTTCTCCTAATTTTCAAGTTAATTTTATGTAATTTTCTACTCCATTTTAATTAAATTTTAAATTTTCTTACAAAGAATCAATACATTTTGAAAATTTAAAGAACGACGAAAGCATTTCTTTTAACAATCTGTGAAAAAAACGTAGGCACAAGTCTGATTCTAATCAAATCTCTATGTCGGACGAAACTCTGGCTACTACCACTTTGACAGATCGATTTTGGATTCTCTAATTAAACTATCAAACAACTCCTATCTCTGCCAAATGCATTTCACTTTGTTAACCCTTTCGCACAAAAGTTTCATATAGGAATCCCCTATATTTTGAGCGAGCATATTCGTCCTAGTGGAGGATCAAAATTTTCCAGTCGATGTTCCGATTTCTAATGTACAAACTATATATAAGTTTGTCAGCTGACTGTTGAATGAGCGTCGAATAATTGATATCGAGTATCTTTGCTAGGATAGATTTTGTCAGGTGCCGATATCAACCTTTATCTTTTCAGAGCCGAGTGTCGCGTTTCGTTATTCAAAGGGTAGCAGGTCCTGTAGACCATTCTTTATATGTTCCTTGTTATCAATAACTGCTTTGTGAATGACTGGTTATTGATTAGTGCTGAATTTGATCATCTTGTAAAGAGTGTGGTATAAAAAAAGCACCAATGAAATATTCAATCAAAACTTGGTGAGCGTTACATTCGTTAAAATTTTCACAACTGTATTTCACAAAAATATTAAAAAATCAATTCAGTTTCAATATTACTTATTATATAATATTTAATTTCAAAATATTCTTATAAATGTCACAAAATAAAATTATTATTATGTAATTAATAAGTTTTCTATTTTATAGTCGTAACAATGTTCAATAATTAATTTTTTGCGCTCATATAAACTTTGTCGAATGTAAGTATTATGTTACATAATATCAATTTAAAAGACATTATACGTAATTTATCATATTTAACTGATTGTCATTGCTTCAAACTATAAATACGTTTCATTATGAAGTGTATCTTATACAACTTCTATACAATAAATACATTACAGTACGAAGTGTGTCTTATATACGGATGCAAAGGGAACACGGAGAGAAATCGTAGAATAAATTTTAAAATTTATATGGGAAAAATTACTATTTCCTACAGCAGCACTGAGACATACTCGGAATACCCCGAAATTTCCTACTTTTTAAATAAACTTTCCTACTTTTTTAATAAACTTTCCTACATTTTTAATCAAATTTCCTCACTCGTTTTTATTTTCAATAGGAATATTTCTTACGGGGTCACGTGACAGTAAGCCGACACAACCTGACAAAAGATGTATTTATCATTTTCTTCTCTTCAAAACTGATAAAGATGTTATAAATTATATGTTTTTATAACTACTTTTTTTATATAAAAACTCATGCAGTGTATTATTTCCGAAATAAACATCGCCAATAACATATTTAGTGCATTGTTATTGCTATGGGGCAGGGTAAGCTGTAAAATATTTAGACGAGTCGAAACAGTGTACGCGCAAATACGTGTTGGCGCAGCGATAAGACTGCGGCTTCCGAATCAGCGGTCTGGGGTTCCATTTCCACACGGGGCTCTCGTTTTTTTTCAAAAATAAATATATTATTTCTTATTTAATTTAGCTTAATGTGTATGTTTCAAATAGGGTCGGTAAGGTAGGTCACGAATAATAATTTTTTAAATTATGAATTTCCAGTTTACTTTTTAAAATAGTAAAAATTTCTAATGGAAATTATAAAAAGTACTTATGTCCCAGCGGTACTATAGAAAATAGTAATTTTTCCTACATAAATTTTAAAATTTGCTCTATGATTTTTCTCCGTGAAGTAATGAAAACCAAATGGCAATTTTTTACGTTAATTATTTTTATGTTCTTGGATTATAAAATGAAACAATATTGAAATATGTTCGATTTAATTCATAGTTTAGAATGGTAGCATCCGAAGTACGTGAACTTTGATGTTTAAAAATGTTTATATTTTTACTAGTCCAATACACTATATGAAAGCAATAAATTTTGTGTCTAGAACCACTGATTTTAGATTCCAATTACACAATAAAGTGATGCATGCGCGAGCCTGCGCGCTCACATGCGTATATCAATTGAGCCATCACCGCTTTTCTTTTCAAGCTATGTGAAAGCAATAAATGCTGTTTTTTAGAAACCACTATTTGGATTCAAATTACAATATAAACACGCACGTATATATGTGTGTGAAAGGAACCATCGTGTAATTTGAATCTAAAAACAAACGTATATGTGCATGTGTGCTTGTATGTGCGCTTGATTTCGATATTAATTTTAGTATTGCTCCTTCAAATACACACGTTCACAACATAAAAAAACTTGTTTGATGATACTCTCGTGTGTTTTGGTCTTTTGAAACTCAATATGTCTTCGGTTTTATACGGATGTTTCAAAATGGATTCTGTAGCAGCTGACCGGTATTCTATAATATCACAAATAAAATGATTAACAACGAGTCAAAAGTATATCTCTTCTACTGAAGTATCTTCAAAAGTTTCCACAGCATTTGTATATGTATATAAACACAGTGTGGAAAAAATTGAATAATTTCTTTAAGTCTTCTTGAAAAAATTTGATTGATATAATAAAAATTTTTAAATATATATATTTAGATATTAGAAAAATTTATAAAATGCGTTATAGTGAGATTGAGAACAATTGTATCTAATGCGTTAGTTAATATTCTTGGTTTTTTCATCTTACAATGTAGAGGTTTTCAAAGAGTTGCAGTATAATACATAACCCGGATGGCTGCATTCTTGTTGGCTTGCGTTTATTAATGAACACTGAATAAACAACATATACGTTCTTATTACACGGTACAGTGCGCAGCACTGAGAGGAACTCTGCAGTACGAAGAAAGCATGAGCGGGTGCACACGTGCGCGAAACTTGCGTAAAAAGTCACCTACCGCGGATAATCGAGTCTTTAATATTATATAGCATGAGGACGTTCTCTACTCCTCCACCCCCTTCTATCTTTCCATCCCCTTAACGATACTTCTTCAGCTAAGGATAATAAAAATAATGCCGCCCGTAAAAAGTGCGCTGCACTGTATTCAACGTGTCCTGCCGCAGCGGCGGTGGCGGCTTTTTCATGGGACTTCCCAAGTGTTTTCGGGCGCGCTTTTACGATTATAAGGGGACGTGCTTATCGCAACGGGGTATACGGCGCGCGAGTGGGAAAGGCCTCTAAACAGGCCGTTCACGACTGCTACCGCGCCCACGCGCAATCGCCGATTGTTGCTTCCTTTCTTTTTTCCCAATCGTACGTACGAGGCAGTTGTCATTGTCCGGGCAGTCCGCGCTCGTTTCGAGGTGGGACTTGGGGATGGGAAATACTTTCCTCCTTACTTCCAGTTTTTCAAACTTGTCCTTTTATTTTCCTGCAAATTTTTTTTTGAATTCTGATTCTTTTTCATAATAGCGTTGTAGGAGGTCGTATTTCAAAGTATAAACTTTAATGTGCTAAAGAAATATTTACAAACATATAATGTTCATAAATAGAAATTGCTTATTAATACATCAAAATTTATTACGTTTGCAAGTAAACAAAATATCATTAAAATAACATGTTTTTATACTATAAATGCATATATAGATGTTTCTGTTTATATTGTATTGGTGTCATAAGAAATGATTGATATTTAAAATTCACGTATTTTGATAAAAAAGAGGCTCTAATTTGTTATTTATACAGGTACAGAATTTTTAATAAATTTAGAAGTTTAATCATAAAAGTAGATAGTGGTTGAGTAAAGAGGTACAAAAATTAGGTTTCAGATTTCATTGCAGCTTCATAATTAAGTGTCCTATAGATCATGAAGAAAATTAATAAAAAATACTTTATAAAAGAAATTTCTACTATGAAAATCGTAGCAATATTGGATATGATCATCAGGTAGTGATGAATGTTTCTAATTCTATGTAGCTAACATTATTCTTTGCATCTGATACTCGTTTGACAAACTCAAGGAACTGTGATAATGAACTGACCCAGTAACAACAAATTGAATCTTTACTTGCCAAATTGCAGTATATGATTTTAGCGAAAAGTTCTTTTGTTTGTCGTCACTGGGCAGAAAAAAAATACTGCAAGTGGTCGAACTAACAATACTTCTGTGATTTAGTTGTTTTTTCGGAGATTGAAGCTCGCCTATTTTAGGGTAAGCAGAACAGAAACGTGTTATGCAGATATGAGGACAAATACTTGAAGGTGATTTCAGCAAGACATTGGTATCTTTGCCAACACTGGTCTAGTGCTGATCAATCTGGAAGTCAATAGTCTAGTTTTTCATGATAGGAGAAAAACATTCTTTTCCTCGCTATCTCTTGTTTCAACATTGGTTTTATTCTATTGGTAGAAGGTGATGGAATTCTTCAGAGTGGTCGCGCTGTTGATTGAATACCGCTTGATGTTATTATATGCATGGAACCGATCATTTTGGCTTGTGACTTCTGATGTCCAGTGGAGAAAAGCTTTTACGAGGCTTGCGTCATGAAGCAAATGACTTGGGTGGTGAGGTTAATTTCTCAGCAAGCAAGGAAACAAGTTTTCTTGATCATCCAGCCAATGGATTCCTATGATGGTAGACGTAATTAACTTTCCGTACCCTGAAAATTTAAGACTATCGGTAGCATTATCTCAAAAAGGTTAAAGGATGAGGACTGTGAATATCCGAGGCTTCAAGATGCAGAATCGGATAGAGTTTGACCAGACAAATTTGTAGTTCATGAAAACTATACCATCGATTATGTCATACAAATCCATGCTAAGTTTACTAACCTTTTCACTTTTCTCCTCGGTTTAAAACAAAGATCTAATATGTATCGAAAAATCCTCAGAGAAATCTCATTAGTTAATAGAAACTCAGAAAAAAATCGGTCACGTCACTTTTACCAAATCTTATCAAATTCATTTTAATATAAAAATTATTGAGATTATTGAAATTATTTGCAGACGGGGGGCCTTAGTGAATTTCGAGACTTTTTTCGTAGAATTGATTACTGGGGCAGTTGCATCAATGAATTGGTCAGTAAAATCGTTTGAAGTTGTGGTGATCCAATTTTTGCTTGTTTGAAAAGATCAAAAAAGCTGGCAACCTCTAAAGCCTGGTTCACCGAGACTCCATTGGAACGGTCTACGTTTTGGTCAGTGGCGTCGCGAAACTAGGACAAAACCCGTTGATATATACTTCGTCTTTGTTTACATCGAGAAATTGAGTGACTTTTGTCCTTCAGGGGAGAGATCAAAGAACTGCCAGCATGTATTCGCCGCAAGCGCAACGAAAAATGTCGTTAATTCTATATAAGCGTAATGCGCAGCTACAAAACTTGTTTCCTTTATACATCAAAATTTTTCTAGTTACGATAGATTTAAATCATCAGTATTGAAATTAATATTAAAAAATATTGATTAGTTTGCGCAACAATTACGAGTTTATAGATAGACGAGAATATCTAGATCATTTTTTATGTTTATATACTGTAACTGATGCGTTGCATTGACAAGTTTGTATTTATTGTGCGTATGCTTGTGATAACGAGAATGTACGAATGTACGGAAGTTTATTTTATCGTATATTCAGAATTTATTTATTCTTATAGTGTTTGATAGAAGATGGAATCCCGTTCTATTCCATTTTACATTAAAATTTTCCTCCTTTATTTTGAGGTCTCTTAAAATCAAAGTCTACACTTTAAAGCTTTTTGTTTCCTTAATCTCCTTATTAATCAATGAAAATCTAGAAAACATGTAGATCCAATGTTTAAAGTATATTTTGAATCTATCAATCTTGGATCGAAATAACTTCCAAATAATTAATGATTGAGTGATTAATTTGAAAATACTTTTTCTATATTCTGCAGGTTTGCGTATAAATTGTTAAAAATAAAAAAAAAATAGTTGAAAAATAAAAAGACGATTATATAAAAACGTTTCGCCCGAGTTACTGGAAAAGCATTTCAGTGACAGACCAGTAGCTTCGATCAGACGTCCAGATGCCACATATTCAAATCGTAATAAAATTGCCTGACTAGTCACGGACTGGTCACGGACTCAGGATTACGGATTTTGCTCAAACTTTGTGGTATCTTTTAGATGCTAAAATATGAAGAATGCTAGAATATTAGACTCTAGCGCTTTGATAAACTTGAGTTATCGACAGGTTTACCTGCATTTGAAAGAAATACTAAAAAAAATACTCTGTTTTATTTGTTTATTGGTTAAGCTAGAAAATCCTTATATATAATTGTAAAAAATGAAAATAAAACTAGAGCGGTTACAAGTTTTACGTTTCTTTTTTCAGAATTAAAAAATATTAAGTATCAAAAGTTATGAAAATTTAAACTTAAGCAACAGAAATTGATAAATTGACAGGCTTTAACTTTATACTTATTTTGATGCCTTTGCGTTGCTTAACTTTAAACTTTCATAACTTTTGATATTTAATATTTTTTAATTCTGAAAAAAGCAACATAAAACTTGTAATCTCTAGTTTTATTTTCTTTTTTTACAATTATATATAAGGATTTTCTAGCTTGACCAATGAAAAAATAAAACATCATTTTTTTCAGTATTTCTTTCATGTACAGCTAAACCTGTCGATAACTCAAGTTTATCAAAGCGTTAGGGTCCAATATTCTAGCATTCTTCATATTTTAGCATCTAAAAAAAGTCCCTCAAAGTTTGAGCAAAATCCGTGATCCAGAGTCCGTGCCATCTCTTAGTGAGTTTAATAATCAAGTTTTCGTTTCTACTTATAGATGACCTGAATACTGCTTGAATTCTTTTTTAGGTATCCGCGGTTATGTGCTAATTATTTTTGTTTTTAGTGATTTACTCTTTTCATTAATATACCTGTTGAAAATAGGGAAAATAAAAAAAACAAGCATATGCCTGGCAATAATCTCTCAGACGTTAGCCCTTACTATTGCAGAAAAAAATTTGCTAGCATATAACAGTCGTAAAAAGTTCTCCCCAGAATATGAAAAAAAACCTACATTGGTAGATGACCTGAATCGTGGAAGGTGGAAACTGGCCTTCCAGACCAGGTGAAACGGAAGTATAAGTGCGAGAGGATCGATAGAGTGGGATTCAGCATAGCTTGAACGTGTAGTCGGTGATTGCGGCTATGCATTTGCCGCAACGCTATACGTCAGGGTACCTGACGCTGGTGTTGCCGCGAAATACGAGTTTTTTCGGCCATGTGGTGTAGGCTTCATGCCAGAATTTCAAACGAGATATGATTGAAACGTCTGACGAGGCGAACTTGCGAGTTATTTTGCAGGTGATAAGGCATAACGATGGGTCAATGTAAGACACCCGCAAATTTTATTGCCTAGTGTCTGAGCAACGAAATAAGAATTTACGGTTCTAATGCTGAACTTTATCTAAGAAATTATCTAACGAAGTATCTATTAAAAGATATATGAATTCATAAAAATAATCAGTAGATTTTAAAAATATTATTCTAATAATCTGGGTATAATTATAGCGTTAAAAATTAATTGTCATAAGTGACATACTCAGTAGAAGAAGAAGGTTAAAAGTAATCACCAGGAAGGCAATGTAGAAATTTCATTACATTATATTATATTTAATATTACTTTACTTTTTAATAACTTGAATATACTAATGTAAGATTGCAATGCTTCTTTATTTTTGTAAAATTTTTATTCCTTCTTCTACATAAATTCTATTGTAGTATTTTGTAATAAAGTATTTCATTCATTGGACAGATACTTGCCTTCGGAGCGCTCTTACGCTCCTTGATTAAAAAGTAGTTAAGATAATACTGGTAAAAGTCGAGATATCTAAATACCGAACATAAAAAATAAAAAATGCATCTATTATTGTACAACTAACACTACAACTAATAATCCATATGATCAAAAACCGCCTCACGTCAGAGAACCGTGACAAATAGCCAAACCATTAGATAATCCATAAAATTTTCTTGATCGATCCCTTTAAAATAATCTTTATGAGCGTCTATTAAGGGCGTACGACAACCTGTCGTATACACTTGCACTTTGAAAAAGCATAAAGCCGTGTGCGCGTAAAGCGCGCGCATTCAATTAAAGTCACTTTAACGTTCGCGGCAAACAGCAAACAGCGAAAAAAAAATACATAGTCGAGCATTGTTTACGCGCTGGCGCATGCGTACATCCATTTATCTCTCGATGCACTTCACACTGCCGAAAGCTTTTACCTGAATGTATATTAAACTTATTTTGCTTACACAAACAAGAGCTATACGCTAGGCATATTGCACACAGATATATATCTGCGTTGCAGCAACTGAGTAACGCTCGCATATCAATAACTTATTAAAGCTGATCCGCGGGAACAGGGAAGGTGCGGGGATGCAGGCACCACCATGGTAATCACGCGCGAGAGCTTCGTATTCCCCCCTCATCCGCAGTTCGTGGCAGCTCGCCTGTGTTTTGGCTGCACAAATCCGCCGGCGTGACGTTTAATGAACGATGGCAGGGCCAGATCGGCAGCGGCACGCCGGCTTTGATTTAGATGACAGTTTGATTTCCGAACGAGCACGCGCGCGGTTCACAATAACCGCCAATTTGTAAATCGCGTCGTAAATCTCGAGAGAGAGAGAGAGAGAGAGAGTCCCACGCGCGTTCGCTCTCTGTCCATATCTCGCGCGCCTGGAGACGCGATTGCGCGCCCGATGAATTCTCCGCGTTCCCTGGCGCGGCAATTTGTCCAATTGCGTTAAAAAGCGCGCGCGGGCAGCGAAATAGAGTGAGAGAGCGGGTCGGCAACAAAAAAAAAGAGCGAGCGAACAGAGCGAAGCGTATATACGGGGGACATGTGCTGCCTCGTAATTGTTATGGGGCGCGTGAACGATACGCGCCCGAGTGCTATACAGAAGCACAGTGGCGCCCGGCCGGGTCAGTTTCGTAATCCCGGAAGTTGGCTCGGCGCCTATTAATTGGTCCGAAGAGCAAAGCGCACGCGTTGTTTTTCTGTCTCTCTCTCTCTCTCTCTCTTGTGCTATCTAACGCTAGTGCTGTTTTTTTAGCTCGGCAAAATATGAGTGTCGACACTTGGAAAAGTGCTATAAAGTACCGTGAGTGAGAGGAGAGAATTTTCAGAGGTAACGCGCGCTAGTATTTTCAGACGAATGCCTGATATTTACAAGTCCTTACACTAATGAATTTCGAGCTGGTATTGCTATCATTGATGCTAAAATGATGTCCAATTTAATTGTATAAGCGCTTTTTTAGTATTTCGACAAATTTATTATTGAAACCGTTAAATGTAAAATATAGAAGTTTTTGACGTGAAGTGAATGTTTTGAAAAATGCAGTTATAAATGAAAATGTCAAAATTCAAGTTGTATGCATATATAACAATATTAAAAATGAATTTAAATATATATTCAAAAAGTATAAATTTCTTTGAAGAATCCACAATATTAAATCGTGATTTAATTTTTCAGTAACAAAAATTTCAAGCTTGTCAAACAATGTAATTTTCACGTAAATTAAATCACGTATTCAGCACCATGAATAAAACTGTAGATTTAGCCGGAATTTGTAATTATTGAAATATCCATTTGTATCCAATCACTAGCAAAATTAATCCGACAAGTTGCTTTTCAAAATAACATCCCTGCGAAAATAGCTCTGCTAATAATTTTTTTAGGTTTACATTTCTTATAAAAACAAAGCAAACTGATCAGTCTAAATACTGAAACGTTATTTAAGTGGCTTGAATAACTATTTTCCAAACTAAGCATGTGCAGTATTACATTTATAGCTCTGCAAAGCAGAGTAACGGTTCATTGGGTCATTACAGTGATACTAACATACAAATCAAAATATATATGCATCGATAATTCGATAAGCATCCATTTTATCATGATGATAAACTTTTTTATGAATTACCTATGATTTTGATACTGATGAACCCTTTTCGGGTTGAAATAATGCTTACTGTAATTATTTACTGTACTTTGAAACGAGTTTTTAATTTTTTTAGGAAGGCTTTTTCGGGCCTGACATTTTGGAAGTTACAATTTAGAGTCAGTTTTGAGGTTTTTTTTTAATTTTAACTTATAGAATTATTGATTTACATAAAAGCTATAAACATAAAAGTCGTGGGTCTCACCAAAATAAAGTTTTGGTTTTGTAAACTCGGTAATTCAACGTTAAAAAGTTTAAAACGCGTAAACATACTAAAAATAGTAAATTGGTTTGGTCATCTATGGTTAGAAACACAGGTTCATGTGCGTAAGTTAATTTTTATATTTTCAATGGTGTTATTCAGAAACCCATTAAATAGAATAATATTTAGTAACGCTGAAAACTACCGAATACTCGTAAATGTTCGTGTAAAAAAGGATAAGTAAAAGGCGAAGTTGAAAAGCTTGTGAAAGTAAACAAGGTGCGACGACATCAAGAAGATAACGTTCATTACTTGGACACAGTTGGCTTAAGACGGACAAAGAGTCAAAATGTGCATGCAAAAGAATGAGACGCGAAAGGCATGACCTCTAGACTCTACTGAGAGGAGAAAATGGGAGTGCAAGCGTGTGCCGGTGGGTAGAAAAAGGAATGAAAGATCGGCAGTTAGCAGCAGCAGCGAGCGCGCAAAACGCGGCAGGCGGGGGTCGGCTCGCACGTAGCTCATCAGGGAATGATGGCGGCGGGTGAAATGAAAGCTCGCGCTCGGGATTATGCGGAGGAAAAGTACAATGAATAGAGGCGAATGTAACTCCGAGTGGACTAACTATCCGTAACTTGATTATGCTCTCGTCAGTCCGGACACTCTCTCCATCCCTTTCTCTCCTCCTTTCTCACTCGCGAGAGACCTGGAACGAGCAGGGTGTAAGAGGCGCCGGCTGTTGCTTTTGCGCAGTCTTTGAATCTCTCTTTCTATCTCGCTTCCTCGCTCCATTTCTCCATCTCTTTCTCTCTTCTGGTTACGAGGCTGTACGAACCAGTTGTATTTTCAGCCTTAATCATACACACACACGCATACGTGTTTAAATGTGTGCATGTATATATATATATATATATATATATATAAGTGCAAGCGTGTGTATTTCTATATATGTAGCAGTGTGATATAGCTCTGTGTTTGCAGACGCAGAAAGTTCGCAGCATGTGGACCCTTCAATTATTAAATTACCGAGAAAATGTACGTTTTAAATGCATAATTAAATCTATTCCAGACGCGCGCGTGAGCGAGTGCGCGTTCGGACTTTTAATGACAGAATGTTTTATCTGGAACAAAGTTGTGTGACTTTGGATGAAGGGAGTGAGATGGTGGAGTGAGGAGTTATGAGAGTCTAATTAATTTGCAGAGAATGGCCTGAGTTCTTTTTGATTAGTCTGATTTCCCCGTGTGACTCTCCTTCGGATTCGGTTTGTTGTGCAAACTTTGTTTGGCACTTGATTTAAAAGCGCATTTCACGATATATTATGCAGTAATGAAAGAGACAGGTGGGACAGAGAGAGAGAGAGAGAGTGGGATAAAGACAGAGAGAGAGAGAGAGAGAGAGAGTCGGAGGGGGGGGGGAGAGTCTAAAGAATAAATAGCGTATCTGGTGGAGCGAGTTTAATGTGTCTCTTAAAAGTAAAAGCTGTTAAGCCAGGGCAAAATGTAAAATTATTAAAGTTCTTAGTTTTTTAGGTCAGTTTAGTTTGCCTCCGCTGCGCACTTTTATGTGGTAAGCTCATTCTGAACAGTACAGTGTATATTTTAAAAAAACTTTCAAAGAAGAAATGAAAAACTAAAAAGTTCTTAGAGGGTAAAAGAAAATCTTATTTCTAAAACTATTATTGTCATTATTTTTACGAATGTATTGCTGAAACTTGAGTTCAAAGTTATATTTCTCGTAATTTTATTTTCTCCTACAGAGAGATTAAGTAAATAATTACTTTTCAAACATATTTCAATATGAATATATAAATGTATTTGAATATAGAATGATCTTGCTCTAATTAAACAATCGTCTTATGTTGAAGGTGACCTGCTGTGCATCAGAATATCCAAAATGGCCGATCGACAAGGACGAAGCCGTTACCTGACAATTAGCATCCTTCACATCATCACAATTATGTGTCAAGGTAAAATTTTTAAGCTATACATATGTTGATTAAAAGTTAATGTAATTCTTTCGATTAATAAGATATACAATAATTATGCACGATTTAAATTGCTTATGTAATGTGGTGGAAAATAATTTAATTTCGTTGAAAAAATAATCTGTTATGGTAACATTTTTCATGTTAAATTCCTATTTAGAAATTGTCATAAAGTAATGTAAAATTCAAAATATTAGCAGAAAGTTATGAAAGGTAGCGGAATTTGTAAAATTTGTGTACAAAGTCGCAAGCCGAAAAATGTACCGTGCTCGGCACTTGTTAACAACGTTACCTATTTTTTCCGTTGTAGCAAAAATGTTTATGACACATTTCATAGCAATTTAGCCTCAACACGAACGCCCAAGTGCGGAGACATTTCGAGTGCCACTGACAAGCCCAACGATGTGTACACGTTCACCTTGGGATTCCTCAAGCGGATTTCCATCTTGCCAATTGAAACATCTCTCTCCCTCCTTTCATCTCTCTCTCTCTCTCTCTCTCTTTCTCGCTCACTTTCTCATTCTTGCAGTGGAGGCGCTTCTTCCAGAACGTTATACGTAATTGTATGAGCTTTTAAGCGAGAGCGAGAGCGCACAGGAATCTCTTAACAAATATTTCGTGTGGTTGAGTGCACATGCGTCAGCTTGCAAAATAAGGAAGAAAACTAATATGAAAATCTACTTTACAAAGGCACTCCCTTTTCAGTACATATACAAGTGGTCCTTTTTATTACATATACAAGTAGGCCAGAGAGATAGCATAGGGAGCTTGACTCGAAAATCGTATATATATTTCGCCGATAGACGGATATTATTCAAATCTTCAATAAAGTAGTAATTATTGCTTTATAGAAGATGTTGAAGATTATTTCAATATAAATCAGTGCAAGTATTTGATATAGTTTAAGAAATTTAATAGTTAATGGGAAAATCGTATAAAGTTGTACTAGACTTTGTTATATTCTAAGACTTTTTCGAAATCTTCCAGAATAACTTGGGATTCTAACTGATGATTATTGAAGATACTTTGTCATGCAGAAAAAAAATCAATAGAATGTCCGGTATTACTTTAACGAAAACATCTAAAAAAAGAGTCATATTAAATATTATTGAATATTTTTAAAAGAAATTATTTTTGTTTAAATTAAAAATAATATGTTGTAATTCAATATATTTTGAAAAAAAAATTAAAAAGTTTTATATTGATAAAACATTACTCATTATTGACCAGTTTTATTTAAAAATGGAAAAAAAAATGTTTCAAATTGCAATAAAAATTGAGCCCTATATATATTAAAGTCGATTGCGCGATAATTTTCCAGTTTAGATAGCCATCGGAAATATCGTTTGTTGTAATAAATTTTTATACTCGCACATGGAGACCATGAAAATCATTAGCGATGGCCATAACCATTACGAAATCCTTTATTTTACGTAGTCATTGAAAAATATTTAAAAGTGTTGAGGCCGATGTTATTGTCATTATGCTCTTACAAGCCGATGGTATGAAACGATAATGTAAATATAAATATTTCGAGTTTCGCTCCGCGATGAGTGCTCGCGTACTCTTGTTGGTTGACGGGACCTTATTTTCGAAGCTAAACGCGAGATGTTTTTCGCCTAGGTTTTAATCGCGCTTTGCCATCCCGAATAAGCGGCTGTATATCCGTTGCGTCGCAAGTACCGCGCGCTTTACTATATGTGTAGTACATATAGGCAATAAACGGCATTGTTATCCCTAGCCATGCCGTGAGTTATTTTCTTTTCTGCCCATTCTCTCCCATAGTATCCTGAGATCCGCCTCACCAAAAAGTTGATGTGAATTTTTTTTCCATGTTGATTCGTATAAAGTTACGTACCAACGTTCTCTAAGTACTTTTTAAATATTAACACGATGCATGAAAATAATCACAGGGTTTCGTGGTTAAAAAAAATTTATTTAAAATATAAACATATCGAAGAAAACAGTATAAATAAATAAACGAATATATATTACCTATCTCCATATATATATATATATATATTTGCAGAATTATTAATTTATAATAATATCTGAAATAAATAATAATAATAATAATAATAATAATAATAATAATAATAATAATATGAATGATCAATAAATAAAACGCATCTGCATTTAAGAAAGCTCTTGTACTCTAATATTATATATAAGACAAAATATCGAAGCTTCTAAAGACGGCACTGCCGCCTATATCCCAAATCTCTATCAGAATTTCGACTAATTTACAATTTATGTTTGAATCGCAATTCATACTTTGACTAATTCACAATCCCTAGTTAAAACGAGAATTCAATCTCGACTAATTCACAATTCATATATATGAATTATCAGTTTAATTATTACAAATTAATAACCTAAATAATTTTAATTGTAAATCTAAGCCCTATAATTAAAGTTACGATTTAAAATAATTATGGCTTTAATTTTCGTAAAATAAATTTTAAAATGAACATTTTAATTGTTACCAAATTGATCAAGTTTGTTCTTGACTAATATTTTAAATGTGTAAAAATTGAATCTACGAGTAAAAACAAATTGTAAGTTAATCTAACATAAATTTATAATGCAAATGTAAATCAGTCAAAATTTATTTCACAATGAAGCTTTGGGTTGTTTAATTGTGATTTCATAATTGAGCAACTGCGCTTCAAAATAATGACGAATTGCCGGCAGCGTAGTTATACGGCTAGTTTAGAGAAGCCTTTTAAAAAATTGCTTGTGCTATTTGTGCATCAAAAATATAGTACATTAATTCAGAGTACTAGTTTCAAAATACCTCGCTTTGATGGCCCTTATATATGTATATTTTTGTGTATATCATACAAATAGCAAAGGTGTAAAAAGATTCGTGCAGGTCGGTCAATTTGATGGCAATTGACCGGAAATATATGAATAGTTGTTGAATTGCAAAAACTACATTTAATAGAGTAAAACTCAATAGTGTAGTTTTTTCAGATAAAATATGCTGCTTAAATTAAGAAATATTAATCTATCAACTACTTTCGTATTGGAAATGGTATATGACCTAATGTGATTAAATAACTATCTTTAGTAATATTGTATCTTAAATATTTAGTAAAATGTGTACTTATTTGAATGGTCAAAACAACTTTACTTCTATGTTGAAAAGCTAAAGAACCGTTCTCTTAGGATGACAAGATTAAAAAAATACATATCGTTAAATCTAAAATAGAGGTTTGAGTGTCCTGAGTATTTTTGGAAAAGAGTTTAATAGCCATCGCCACCGAGTAGTCACTAGTGACAGCCAAAATAGTCTATAAATAATTGTTAGCGGTCTGGAGTTACATAATGTGTATTTGAGTATTTAAATAATTTGTGAATTTCGATAAAATTTCCATAAGAGCTTGTTTGTTTGAATGTCGGCAATAACGTATTAATCATTAGAATTAAAAATTATCAGTTGCTTTTTTTTAAGTCTTATTCATTCTTTCTACAAAAGAATGAACGTGGCAGATCTTAAATTGAATCTATTTATAAAAGAGCGAACGCCATGAAAGAAAGAACGAATTGACTGTAAGACTTTTATTCATGCTCTGATTGGATAATTTTCTAAAGAATGCATTTTACTCGACACTATTTTTTTTATAAATTCATATAGGAGGTTAGAGTTTAAAATACGTAGGACCATGTGCGTGCATATTTAACCCTGCGTTCGTTAATTTGTTAAATCTTTCTCGAAAATCGAAATCTACGAGTCATCTCCGGCAGTAGTAATGGTAGTGTTTTGTTCAGACACGATGGACGGTTTATACTCGTGGTCATCGCCTATATATGTCGTTGTCTTTCCCCTGATGGCTCTGGCGGTCCCCATAAAGCACTCGCGCAATATCTGCTCCCGACTTTGACGAGGTAATTTAAATATATATTAATATAACAGGTGTAACATTATGGCCGCGGCGTGTTCTCCGTGGCGCGTTAATCCGAAGTAGGTATAGAGGAAGAGAGCGAGAGAGAGAGAGAGAGAGAGAGAGAGAGAGAGAGAGGGAGCCTAGTGCACGTGCCTCGACTTCGGTCGAGGCGTTCAACCAATCAACGTGCGCGGCTATGCATACGAACGAAGGTGTACCGCTAGTGAGCTCTGTATAACCGTACAACCCATTTCGAATAAATTCAAATCTCGCGTCATACGTTCGCACGCGCATGGCTGTGGGCGCGGACGGGAGCAGCGAGACAGCGGATCTGGGAAGGAGAAAGAGCAGGAGAGAGAGAGAGAGAGAGAGAGAGAGAGAGAGGAGAGAGAAAGCTAGAGGCAGAGTGAGAGAGGAAGAGCGTGTGTATGTATAATTCGAAGGAGGTATATGGCGCACGTCTCGGGGAGCTCCTGCGAAAAGTCATCTGTCACTTGCAGTGCACGGAATTTTTGCACGAAGATATGTGGCGTGTATGTGTGTACAGGGGTAGAGAGGAGTAGTAATATACACTGCGGGAGCAAACTTGCTTGCGGAAAAGATGGGCTAAGATGGAGTGGCAACACGGTCACGTTGACGATGTGATAATGTACTCGTGAAGCTTTGTAATTACATGTGACTGGTAGTAGTCAATAATATTTATTGTGGTAAATTGTCTTGTCGATTAAACTTTAAAAAACTATAGACATATTTTAGTATATACAAACGTTATTTGTTTTAAGAAAGTAATAAACATTCAACCCATTTAGCTGCTAAAACTAATCATAAAACATATTTTTTATACTATACATTTTTGTTACCAGCAATATTTTTCAATACAATGACAAAATCTAAAGTAAGAACGTCAGTAATACTCGTTTTAGGCTACTATTTTACAGGGTTTAGTTTTGTACAAATGTTAAATGAAAGAGTTATAGTAGATAATACTATAAAATAAATTTTTTTTAATTAAACATTCTCGTAAATTAAATTTAACATTGTAATACGCTGAAATAGTGTCGATTTTTGCTTTTCATTCAACAATATTTGACTTTACATAGAAATATTAAATACAAAAATTGCAGATAACAATGAAACGAATTTTTTTTTATTCAAAATTTTCATTTATAACCAATTTCTAACGGTCTGGATCTACAGAAATGATTTTTAATGTGTAAATATATATCTTAAATAATGGATTTTCACTTATCATTTAACAGTATTCGATTTTATACAGTAATATAGAATATAATAGATTTGAACAAACAAAACTTCTTTCTGCTAAAAATGTTTGTGTAAAACAATTTTTAGTAAAATAAACCTAAAAGAAAAGTTCAAATTGATATTTATATTGGTTTGTCTTGGAAACTTTTGAATTTTTAAGTTATTTTTCATATGATATGATCAATAAAATATTTTAATTAAAAGAAGTAATTATAAAAATCTTTCTACTGATATTAAATAATATTTATGGATAATAGTAACCGATGTCATTCGCCTTTAATTAACTGCGCTCATTGGATTTTGGCTATTTGAAAACTTTTGCGGTGTTTAAAGCAACCAATTAACTTTTCTAATCTGAAAATATATCTAACGGTGATATGACAGTTTACCAACTTATCTGAACTACACAACTATCGTTAAAGTACGAATTAGATGCTCGGTCATATTCGGGGTCGTGCCTTGTTGCATTCATAAATTATATTATAATCGGTTTATTGAATTTAGCAATTTCCATTGAATATTGTCAATTAAATACTTCCCATAGGCAATATCGTTTGCCTATAATTTCATATACATGATAACGGACTATCTTAACATTTATATCGTATCCGTCGTACTCTTCTGTGACATTCTGAACTTTGTTACTCCTAATTATATGAATTTATTACAATAGCAACTTTGAAAAGATAAATTATTTATTTTCTATATATAAAAGAATTAATATGAGTACTTGAAACGTTTGGCTGCTTAGTTTGTTTTGCATATTTCATTTACCAAATCATGATACGGCTTCAAAACTTTGGCATTACTCGGGACTTTTTTTTGAATGAGCAGTCAAAGGAACTGAGCTCTTTAGGTAGCTTTCAAAATTCAAGCATACAAATATTTAAATATTTCCTCTGCTCTTATGCAAACACGTACAAATTGCCTGGAATCCTGTTGCGGGCGAATTTAATACTACTACTCGTGACATTGCTACTAATTTTCTAAAAATTTAATACGGCGAGCGCAACAAGGATTTCGGTACGCGCGAGCTCTCCACATACTGCGGACAGTCCCGTAACCTAAATCTCTTCAACGCTCTCTATACCGCTCGGCCTCTCTCTCTCTGGTTTCCCTTCCTCTTTGTCCCGCATTCTCAGCAAGCCGGTGTCCCCTGGCCATTGTCTTTCCGCTTTTAAAATTGTCCGCCTGCGTACACGTTTTTATGCCCTTCCCTCTCCCATCCTCCCCCTTGTCTTTTTCGCTCTGCGTACACGCGCGCTTATATTTTTTTCCGCATCCTCCTCTCTCAGTTCATCCTACCTGCTCTCCAGTCTAATTCCTCGGCGAGTGGGTGGAGTGGCGCGCGACTGCGTGTTTCTTGCAATAATGTCACTTTATTAGGCAATTTCGCGAGGCCAAGCGTGAAACTCGGCTGACGCGCCTGCCTGCCTGCTTTGAGAGCGAACGAGCTGCGAGACGTGCGCGCTCGCTTTCTGCAAAATGGAAGAGCGACGCGCACGACCACTACCATCGCCTCCGCCGCTGCTGCTGCTGCCGCTGTAGTTGCTCTGGTTTGGTGGTGTATTACGTTCGCGAAAGCGCCCGGAAGAAATGCATAATTAAAGAGCGGCGACGGTGTTTCTCCTGCCGCGGGAGGGGCACGCCTGTGCGCGAGCGTCTGTGCGCGCGTGCAGCTATATGCACTTTAATCCTTGTTATCAGCACGTGAAGCGCCGAGCTTTTGCGGGGCCTCCAGAGCTTTCGCCAGAGGGAATATAAGTTCACGAGTAAAACTATAATTGGTCTAATGCATATCCTATCAGAAATCCATTTTAGTAGTATACAGTCTAGTTAATGGGAATGATTATAGGTTATTGCTGTACATGCACCTTATGCTTATTCATACTCAATACAAACACAAGAAATAAAACGAGATAAATTTTTTTTCTAAAATTATAAAAAGTCTATGAATAATCAGCAGAAACTGTAGAAGCGCATTAACAGACTTTGAAAAAGAAGATTTTTATATTTTTTTTTACACATTTTTCTATATTCACTTGATGAGCATTACACAATAATTATAGGAAAACGTATACAAGGTATCGTAATAACTGAACTAGTTATATTTATTCTTACATAAATGTACAGAAGTCGTATCAGAATGCGTTTTAAGTTCATTTAAAATGTTTCATGATTTTCAATTTGATGCGCAATAGTGCCACGATTGGCGGTTATGCATCTGCAAGTCTGATCAATTGAAAATTTAATTAATATTGAATCATCATTTATATCTTCACGAACCACGAGGTGATTTTCTTGGGCGAAATTTTAGATATTATTTACACATTTTATTTCTTTTTTAAACCATAAATTTAATGAAGGAATTATGTTTAAGGAATATTTATAATTCTTGTAAGATGAGTCCGACGACTTCAAAAGAGGTGGAATTACTGTTTCAAAACTTCCTCTTTGAGGAAACAAAACTACTTGCGTGATAAAATACTACGTCAGCTTTTTAAAAGTTTTGCAATGTACGCAGATCTAGAAAAGGAGAAGGAAAAACCAATATTATTATCGTAGCTATTGTTGATAACATACACGTTATACACAGAGCCTGCGGTGTTTTGATATAGGCGTGCGGTGGCAATAAAGGGTATCGTTTCACTTGCTCTCAGGTTCGGTCTTGACAACTGTTATGAAACTAATGTACGTGCCGAGAGCGGCATGTATAATCTCACCCCCGATACGTACCTCAAGCGAATCTCTCCCTGTACTTTCATCTCCGTCCCTGTATGCGCAAGCTTATTGATTTTTCATTTTGACTTAATGAGCTATAAAGTACCCGCGAGGCGTGTCTATGTAACTGGACTTCCGCATAATGTTATAAAAGATTTAATTGCATAATAATTGTTTTCGAGAAATTAAAAAATGCTCGTAAATGCGGGCATCGCTGTACGAATAAATGTGCAATAATATTTCGTTAATGATTTATAAACCTCGTAATCAGCTTAGTGAACATGGGAATTGCTCGAAATGTACAGAAAATGCATCGTAACGTATTACAGAATATTATATACAGGTTGAAGTCAACAATCTGCATTATTGAAAAACAATAATCTTTAATTATTATTACTTGAAATGATAGTATGTCTAAATAGCATAAAAATACAAATTCACCAACGGTGACATTCTAAACAAAATAGTTATATAATTTAATAACCTAGTGAAAACGATAACCAACCTTCGGCGAACTGTTTGTTCATTTTTACATTAATAATGTCACAGTAACATCATGTTGTAATTGTTAAACAACAATGAATATTAATACTTGTGGAAATAATATATTATAGACTCTTCAAAATATAATTATTGTTTCAAAAAGTTTTAAGTAATTATGATGTTAAATAATAACTAACAAAGTTCGTTTATTTTCTATCAGGGTATTCAATACAAGTACTTTTTAAGAAAATTAGTACCAATATACTTGTTTCAAAAATCATTAGTGAAAATTAAAATGAAGACATAAATATGTTGTGGGATAATTTATTGAAAAACCAATGTAAATAGTAGTTTCCGTATCAAGGTGTAAAGGTACACATTAGCTGAATAGAAATAGTGTGTCCGAGGACTGGTATGGCTGTTAACAGTTAAGCAAATATTATTTTTCGTTGTAAGTGTCTGTAAAGTACACAACGTTCTAAGGATGTAAAGTTATATTTTTATTGTATAAATACGAGTAGGTACTACTTTACGACTGCAAAATAGGTCGTAAAGTATCTTTTTTTACGAACACGCATGAGAAAAATGTTGTTTTTATGCTTTTTGTTTATATTTAGATAAGATTTTACTAATTGACTTAAACTAACAAGGACAATCTACCAACGGAAAGAAAATTTCTATGGAAGATGTCACGAAGCTACTTTTAGTCTTAGTGAATGATTTCTGATTATTTTTGAGTTGTCAAAGGAAAATTGCAGTAAAAAACATTTCACTAGATATAATAAGAATTCAATTCCTGTAAAAATTGCAGTAGTAAATAGAGTTACGATAGTTCAATCGTTAAAGCATGGGAGTTTTTATTTATCCAAATAATATCAAATTGTTAAGATTTCGATCTCGATAATTAACCATAGCACCTTTTGCTTACCTTTTCAAAATTCAAAATTTTTATGTATAACTTTGGTGACTTGGAACTCATTTTAAACTTGAGACATTCATTGCTCTGAGAAAAGTTAAGGGTGGGCTTATTGCACCCAAAAATATTTACAAATGCAGAAATGCAGAGCTGTATAATACTCACAAAAAAGAGTTTAGGTATATCAGAACTAACTGAAGCTGTATAGCTGTAACCTATAAAAAAACTGAAGTAATTGTAGAAAGCAAAATTGTCACGGAGCTCAAATTTTATATTTAAGTTATTATTTGAAAATCGACAAGTGCAAATTCACAAATATATATTTATATAACGTTATTTGATCATTGAAGTATGTACAAATGATTTTTTATAAATTCGCTAATAAACAGAATTGATTATTTTCAGTAAATGTAACAATGTAAATATTATTTACTTTAAATCTATCTCTTAATTCTGATTATTGATATTTTCGGTGAATCAAATACTGCCTAATTAAAAATAATAAGTATAGAGGATGTTAAATAAACTGAAAAAAATATTGATTCATATTGTTCATCTAGAAGCTAATTATTATTAAACCTTCTTCATGTTCATGTAAGTGAAAATTTCACTTACCACAATAAATATAATCAACTCGATAGAAATTAGCTCTTAATAAAAAGTGTTTATCAAATGTTATTTCGGGTGTAGAATAGTTCACAAAGAAAAGTTGGGCATCTGTTCTTTTTTTTTAGATATTGCTCGCAAAAATAATTGACGTAGTCAGCCACGCATACACAAAGTCAGGCGAAGAGTGCAAATTTCATCCTGTAATTTGTCGCATTCCCATTTCCTGTACATCCACATACACACGCGCGCTCGCACATCCAGTTTTTCCACGCGAAACTGATTTCGGGCACTATAGCTATTACGCTCATGGTTCCATTCGTTTGATCTCCATTACCTTGATCAAATCGCTCTGCCCGCGCGCAGTCGATCTCCGCGCGTAGCTTTTTGGCTGCGTGTATAGCAGGGGATGCGTCATAAAACCGAAGCTTTCGCGCCACTTTCCAATACAGAAACTAGTTTGCCCAATCCGCAAATGGGTGTACGTGCTGCAAATGTCGGGGCAACAATTACAGGCGAAAACGTAGTACGGATGCGGCAAAAGTGGAAAGGGCCAGAGATACGAGAGCGTAAAAGCGGTTTTTTCGAAGTACTCGAGTCGGGAGCGCGCCGATTTTAAGCGTCCAGTCTTTGTTTTCCAACTGTAATGGCCCAGCTTGGCTATTTGTTTTAATTATGCGACGACTCTTCGTTCATGCTCACCCCACTAGTGATGTCGTTTCGACAGGCGGTTTCTAGCTACCGTGTGTGTACGGCTGCGCGTGCGAGTCTGTCAGAGAATGTTCCAACGAATCGGAAAAACGAACGTTGATAAGAAAAGTTTTTCCAGTAATTATTTTGTATTATTCTGATGTCAGTTGTGATTAGAGAATGCATCATACATACTATCGAAATTTAAGCAGAAAAGATTCTTTATATTGAGAAACTTAAACTTTATTAAACAATTTAGATTGAACAGCTGCAATTTATCACAAGCGTGTGAAACCGGTCGTATTTTTAATATCAGCTTAAACTATTTTGCTTCGATTTACTTTAATTAAAAAATATCCTTATTCGTTTTATTTATTATCTCTATATAAAAAAGTCATGACCGGATGTTGTGAAGCCAAGATAAACGTTATATGATTGGCTTATGTAGTGCGCATGCGTCTAAGTCAGGAAGTCGAAATGTCTTTTAGGTTAGGGTGCGCGACGCGCGCTGTTCAAATCTCTAATCTCTCTTTCTTAAAAAAGTGATGAAGGAAAGTTGAAGCCAAAATAAAACGTTTGAGATTGGTCGAGTCCGATAGACTATAAGCTTGTGATTAATCAACACAGAATTTAGCTCGAAGCTTAAGATTTTATCTAATTTAACAATTAAACTAGAAAAATAGAAATTAGAAGTATATTCTTTGTTAGAATCTGTTTTTACATAATAGAAAGGTGCAAAAATTGTATTTCAGTGGAACCCTAACCTCAAAATTTGACTTCATTGCAAATAATAAGATAATAAATACAATACCAGTTTCGGTGTAAAATTGTATAAATCTTAGAATATTAAAAAAAATAAATGCAATATAATATTGCAATATTCATTGTCATACATTGTTACACTAAAAAAAGAGCGCGCGGAGAACGCATGATCTTGCTAATCCTATCTTAAAGGAGTACCCTCGGTACGTAGCTAGTCAATCGAGAAAACGCTTCGACTTGTCATTGACTCACACAGTAACATTCGTAAATTTGTTTAGTACCATATTATATGTCTGTATGATTCTAACCTAATTTAATACTTTAATAAAACGTGCGTTATCCGAAAAGGAGGCTCTGAATGATAATTTTGAAAGCAGATATGAAACAGGAATAAATTTTAGTGTATCTAGAATTTTCTCAGAATTTTTTATTTCGCAATGTTTTTATATACTTCAAAAGGTGCATTTTACTATAAGAGACCATGTTATTTTTAATCGATGATTTCTGGCTTCTTAAGTTCTGAATTCTCACAAAATTTGAACCAGAGCTTCAGTGCACTTTAATATAGCTGTCACCCAAATATCAAACGATTTTCATTTCAAATTCTATTACCGAGGGCACTCCGTTAAAAAAATGATGGATTTGTTGTGAAATCATTTTATTCGTGATTTGGTTGGTGGGAGTAATGGGTTGCTAGGTTACAAAAACAAAAGTGGCGCGCGAAACGCGCTTAGAGATGACTAGTATTATTAAAAATATGATGCTTTCAACATAGACCAGGTATGCATAACTCTATTAGTATGAATCGTAATTCATTAGAGTACTTTGTATATTTTTACATATTTTTTGCTTTTTATAAGTACAAGAGATTAGAATAAAGCTCTTTGTATAGCCTTTAATTTACAAAGCGTCAATTCAATATTACATTATAATGGTTTTTATATAAAACTCTTATCAATAAAGTATCTTATAGAATGATACGCTGGTTTTTCTTTTTTACTAACTTTTTAAAAGTGACTCATATCAGGAGGTTTATTATTTTAATAATAGATTTTTAATTTTCGTATCTTTTCTATTAATAAATCAATCACTCTTTAGAATTATAGCATATTTTAATAAGGATAGTTAAATAATTTTTTTTCTATTTTTACAAAAATATAGGATAATTTTAGTTTGTTCAAATTATATGAAGCGTTAATGTTATATAATACGCGTAGTTTAAGAAATGGATATTCGTACAGAATAAGAAAAGGTAAGAAGTACAATAAATTACAGCTTCTAATCAATTTGATGCCTTAGAGTGGTTCTTACCATGTTGTCTGTAAAGTGGACTCTCTGCGCAGTGCGTTTCTGCATTATTTTTGTAGTCGGGGTAAAGTAGATTTCTGTAATCTATGGGAACTTTAATTTTCAGTACTTCACTCTGCAGACGTGTTATAGTGTGTATTATAGTATGTACAATGTGACGAGTTGGTTTGGATTGCATCTAGTAATATGATAATATGCGTAGTCGTCGGTTGTTGCTAATTCTCCTTTATCTACTTATTTATTTGCAAGTTCTCACTTGTAACAGTACTGACACTAATTTTGTATCATTGTAACATTTTGTAAACTGTCAGATAATACAAAGTTTAATTTTTTTTCAGTTACTCGTGACTTTGTTGGAAAAATAATGTTAACATGATGTTTAAAATTATTGCGTTTTTAGTAGCACACATTAGATGAATTACTTTATAAATATCAAATTGGAAAACTACATATCAGCAATATCTAACTGTTGTTCATTTTGTATCTTTGACACTCGATGCAAAGCTCTGGTATATAATATGCATTTTACTACCCTAGTAGAAATTCGTCTATACGAAATGGCCAAGAAGTTAGAAAATGGCTAGTAAAACTAGCTAATCAATGGCT
>JAWWEQ010000055.1:2875791-2894567 GCA_035583055.1 Torymus tubicola | reverse complement strand
GAGAAGAACATGAATACTTTTATCCCAAAATGATCGGTGAGATAGGCATACGCGGACCACCTGATTTGAGATGGATTTGGCCAATTATAATTTTCAAAATAAGGTAAATTTTAAGTTTTAACTTCTAAATACTTTTTGCAATATATTCTGTTAGAGTATGTAGAATATTTAGTGAAAAATGTTTTCAATATTTAGTATTTCGTTAATATTAACCAGTTATTAAACATTTTTTAAAACTTCTGAAAAAGTTTTTAATATATTTAACGTGTATGTATAAAATACGAGTATGAGACTTTTTGTAACAACATTGTGTCAGTTGTAGGAGAGAAAAGGAAAGCTGAACTTTTCGTAACAAGGTACTTGCACCGAAGAAAGCCGTCGTATTCCAATTGTTGCCGCTTTCGCACTGGAAATTCAAGGTTCGTTTTTGACCCGACACCACGCTGATTCGTAATGCATAAATTGCTTAATACGAATATCTATTATAATATTAAAAAGCCAAAATGTCCGTCCGTCCGTTTGTCCAGTCAGCCCCCCCCCCCTGTCTTTTACCCAGTAGGGTAAGTAAAGGGTTAATTAAAGCTTTAAGTAAAGAGTTAAAAAGGGGTTAAAAGGGGGCTTACAAAAAGGGTTAAAAAAGGGTTAAAAAGGGTTAAGAAATGCGTTAAGAAATATCCGTCCATCATAATAACCGTCCGTCCGTCCGTCTTCTACCCAATAGTTCATGTGTATAAAAGATTGTGTAAGAAATAAGTATTGGTATAAAATGTTAAAAAAAGGGTTAAAAAGGTTTTTGTATTACCGAGCAATGTTAGGAGCGAGATATAGATAGCTAGTAATTCAGTAAAAGGTTTGTGAATGGTGACTCATGTAATATCTAAAGACCGCGATTAGCCAGACAAGATCTTTCTTATTCTTTGGGCCTTCCTAAGTGTAAAAGAGATGTACAATCTCGATTTGACTTTTGCTGACACTACTTTTTTGCTGATAATAATTCAATTTTTAAAAAATGATTAAAAATAGCTCTACTATGGTCTCGAATCGTTCGACTAAAAATAACTGAATATGAATTTTGAGAAAAGAAAAATAAAACTAAAGAGTGAGAGCTTTTCAGAATATTTTTCAGAATTGATAAATGTTGACTCCCTGTTGAAAAAGACTAACAAATTTAATCCGTACACGTTTCCGTATTTTGTGAATTTTAATTCGTGATTAAAAAAGTGTATCATTAAATTGAGATTATACATATTTTTTTTTACATTCAGAAAAAAGAACAAGAAGAAGTTTGTCTAATGAGAGTGCCTTGAAAAAATGTTGTTAACCTTTTCAAGATATAATCCGAGGAATAGCTCGTACATTTCGTATATTAAAATCTCATGGTAAAATAGAAAATCAAAAACATTTGCAAGAATAATAATAGTCATAAAAAGAATTTGAAGTTTATTCATATTTTCTGTTTCAAAAACACAGCGTGCATTTTCTACGTCAGCACATTACGATCTTAAGGTTAAATACTGATTAAAGTGACTAAATGTCCATTGAAAACAAAGCTGAATCTATACTTGATTGAAATGTAATACTGCAATAACAGCGCAAAAATGAGCGAAATAACGTAAATATGTCGCAAAATTATAATTAACGATGGTACGCAGTCACTGCATTTATTGCAATCATTAATTATTATTATTTGAAATAATGACCACATTGTGAAATTAATCTGCGAACCAACGTGGCTTTGCTGAGGCACAAAACCAGGCGATAATGCCTTTCTGTGTAAGGGATACATCAGCGGCTTTCTCTCTCTCTCTCTCTCTCTCTCTCGTCGACTCTGCAGCCAACCACGGACCCGCCGTCGCAGCAGCTTTTCAGTCAAGCGGCAGATTTACTCCTTTTTCAAACTTTGAAATTGAATCTCTGCGCGCTTCTTCTTCCTCTTTGTAAATCTCGTCGTCGGCGTTGCCGTAGTAGTAGTCGTCCTCGTCGTCGCCTCAGCTCCATCTCCATCAGTTTCTGCGTCGTTGTGCGAGCGATAGGGAATTCCCACTCGGCACCGCCGCGTCCCTCCACTATTTTCCAGATCGTCGCGCGTCGTTCGAACGTCTATAAAGCATTTTACGCGGCGGTGGCGGTTGTGGTGGCAGCAGCCATCGAATAAAAGAAGGCACACACAACGGCTCTGCGCGCGATCTCGCGTTTATACACGTACACATACACCCACGTATATACGTAACGCTCGGAAGCAGTGATATACGCGCGCGAGCACATTATCACGTTCGCGCATTATTTGCAAACTGATTTACGGGTGAGCGTGATCATCGTGAACGCGCCTGTGTACATTATATGTATGTCGCATCGTTCCGCACGCGCACGCGGCCCCTCGCCTTACTTTTAACATGTAAATAGGAGTGAGTGCTGCTGCTGGTTGTGCGCGCGCAATAAAAGCGGCAACTCGAGTATCGCGAACTTCAACATGTTTTGTTACGGCTCGAATGGAAATAAAGGGCCGAGCATGAACGAGCGGTTTCGCTTTTCTGATTATATGGGGATGAGAGGTGATTGTGTTGCGTTTATTGTTGCGAATTATTCTTCGCGCTTTTGCGACCATGGCGCTTTTGATCGGTTAACAACGTCGATGATAATTGCTTTATGAAAAATTCATACTGCAAAGAGATATTTTTCCTTTTAGAAATGACGAATTTTTCGTTGAAGAAGTCAATATAAAAACAGTTGTGATTAAATATGAGGAAAATATTATTGATCTGGGCCGGATTTTCCCAAAAATGGAATTTATTTTTCTGAGTAAGTACCTTGTTGATGTTAAGAACCGTAAGAATTCGTCAATACGTATGATATTAATAATTTTCGCCATTAAAAATGCACTTAACAAAAAAATTTCAATTCCAAAGTGTCGTGTCGTAGGTTGATTTTTTCAAAAAAAACTACGGATTAAAATAAATCTACAGATTGCACCTGTGGCTTCCTGAAATAATCATATAAGTGACAAATTAAAGAAAATTAATAGAGAAGAAAATTAACCCCTTGGCTGGCCGGGCTTTTGCAAGTTTTCGTGCCAAAACTGGTAGCCCCAAAAACTCAGTCTAGTTATGGAAAAACTATGTTTTTAAGGTTTTTGGGGTCGCTGAATTCATTTCAAAGGTTATTTGAATTTTTGCGATTTTGATGTCAGATTAGGATTCAGCGACCTCAAAAACTATAGTGTACCAAGTTTCATCCAAATTTACTGAGAATTATCAAAGTAATTTAAATACGTGCATATATGATACACTGCTAGTTTTGGCATGATTTTTTTTTGTGCATATATGATACACTGACAGTCAAGGGGTTAATGAAAATCGATTTTATATGATTTTCTGTACTTGTTAACCATTAGAGTATCAGAATGGCAGGGGGCACATCGTCCTTAGAAAACTGGTATAAAAGGTATCTTATATTATTGATTGATCATAGGCAAAGTGTCAATCAGGGGGTGAACTAATACATTGGCTTTCTGGTCCGCAACGGAACTGCCTGTGTTAAAAATGTCAAATCCGAAAAAATATTATTTGAAACAGTACGTAATCTTTTTACACTTTACAAATATACGTTTTCGATATATTTTTCGATGCTAAATCTAAATCTGACATCAAGAAAACAATAATCTCAAAAACAACCCGTATAATATGGTAAAAACTACCCCTTTGCCGTGCGTGAATGATTTTTTTATTTATTTGGAAGTGCAAATATACGTTTTCGATGTATTTTTCGATGCTGAATTCAATGAGTAATAATGTTGAAAAAAATAAATATTTTTTAATCACAAAACAAAAATTGAAGAAGTTTTTTTGGTGCGCCAAAATATTGGTTTTCCGATACTCTAAAGGTTGAATTATATAATTAGAACAAAAATTGATAAGATGTACTTTTTTTCTCGAACGAGCACAAGGGAAAACAATAAAACTGCATTTACCCGGAATAGTCATAGATCTGCACTGTTTTCATTCAATATTTTAGAAGAACGATGCGATTCAAGACTCATTTATCTTGATTTGAAACACCGATGCAAAACTAAAAACTCGATTTTCTCGGAATCATTAAAAATTCAGGGTTTTCCGGGAAATCACAAATATCTTCGTCCATTTTACCAGAAATAGTGTCTATGAGAAAGACATTGTGTAATATTTAAGTCACATATCGTTTATTATATTTATCGGTGTCAGAAAAACTTATTTAATGCGTTATTCGAACTTGAAGTGTATACTATTTATAGGAAAGACCGGGACTGGTTGACCGACTTTTTGCATTTTATTTTTTTTTCAAATAACTACGAATTCAATCTATAGAGTCAAAGTATTCTCTCAAGATACTCCATCCATAGAATATACATGAATTTTTTTATAAAGATCAAGCGTCATCTAAAAAAATTATGGACAATTTTCTTACACGAGTTCTTTTCCGTTGTCCCGCCTCGGGGCAGGTTGGCCTAATTTTTCGATCGGCCAACTAGCCCCAGAAAAAGTTAGCCAATATGCCCCGATGGTAAAGATTTCAAAAATCAATTTCCAAACTCTATTGTGACATTAGACATTGCTGAAAAAAAAAATCGTGAAGGTGTAAAAAAAGCATTTCTTATAAGCTACTTTCATTTTTTATGCGAAAAAATTAATTTACAATAAGATATTAAATGCTATAAAGTTAAAAACAAGTCGAGAAAAATTCAAACTTATGTCTTTCCTCGATGAACTGTGCGATCCGACTGAAACTCAAGACAAACATTTCTTTTGTTATTCTACGTCACTTGTAAGAATCACAGCACAATCTATTGTTTTAATAACGAGATATTAGCCATCGGTCAACCAAACCCGCATGTCAACTAGTCCCGGTCTCCCCTATATATGTGTTACATCAATTGACTCTACTTTTTGGACCGATATATTTCATAATTTAACTAGTCGTTGATATAAGCTTATAATACAGCAGATGTAATTAACTACATTACTCTACATGTTTGAACTACTTTCTCAAACACTAGTCAAATACCCGATATTTCAAACTACATAGTTAAATTATTGAATCAAATAAAACTTTGCAGACTTCATTAAACTACTTAATCTAATCCACATTATTCGAATCAAATCGAACTATTCGATGTATGCCGTATACTATACGAATCAGGCTACATTATTCGTTTATGCGCTGTTTAAACCAGGTCCAGCTTCGATTGTGATAATTATCTTTAAACCGGATCGAACTACATGGATGGGTTCGAAAGATCTGAATCATCTCTAGCTACTATAGTCTAAAAACTAACTTCCGAAAACTGTTTATACAGTTGTTCATATGAAATGACTATAATATAGAAAATCAAATTGTATGATGTGGATTTATGATTTTAGAGTATATAATTTATTTATTAGAAAAAACTTTGAGAACTGGAAAAACAGCTTCTGGATACTAAACGAACACCTACCTAATCAGGTCACTCATTGTTGAATGCTATATAATATTTAACAGTTTTCAAACAATTGATCAAACTATTCGATTATATTCGAAGCACTTTGATCACTAAACTATTCGGCATGCAATCTAATAGTTTATATTATTCATTCATTTCACAATCTATTCCATCGAACTTCGGATAGTTTGCCGATTTCGAACGGTTTTATTATTTGAAACAGTTTCATCATTTCATACTAACCCGGCCAAGGTTTGAAAAGTTAGATCATTTCGAAATATTTATTGAAAAACTTCCACTGGAGGTCGAACTCGACTCGAGTTTATATTTCAGATTAATAATCTCAATTTAGTATTTGTTTACTTCAGAATATAACATATTTTTTAACAACTTTGGAAAAATATACTAAAACATTTTGGAGAAACATATGCAAACGAAAATATATTGTATAAAAAATTGTGCGACCGTTACTTTGGTATTATAAAGCGAATATTGAAAAATGAATTTACATAGAAATGGAATAGTAGAAAGGTAAAATTAAATTTATTAAACTTGAGAAATAGTCGGGCTAATGTTTTACTATAATAATATCGTTATGTATATTTATCTTAGGTAAAACACCGAGAGATGCATTTTTCTTATTTTTATAGACATTAAACTAACGGAATTGACTGTTACTAGGCGGATTTCAAAATTATTCCAATAAATATTTACATATTTCTGACATCTTGATTTTTTATGAAAACTCTATAAATTCCAATGACTAAAACGGCAGTTTTTGATTCTTAAATACTAAGGGGAAAGTTGTTTTGAGAGCTCAATTTTTTCTTTCTCTTCGTCTTCCTGTTCCGCTCAGCACATAAAGTCACTACGACGTTCTCTTTTTCTCTCCCTCTTCCCTACGCGACGCTTCATCTAAAAGTATCACGTGTAAAGGTCGCCCTTGCGCGCAGCGGGCCACTAATGCACATTTAATGTCTCAACTTTGAATGCAGAGGCGTTCGTCCTGGTCGCTCGTCGCTCTCTCTCTCTCTCTCTCTCTCTCTCTCTCTCTCCTCTTTCTATACATAACCAGAGCGCTAGAGCGAAAGCCGTCGAGAGAGCAGCGCGTACGCAGTCTTAGATGGCATCTTAAATGTGTTTTTGTATCTTGCACTCGCTGGCATGGGACGCTGCACGCCTTTCTCCAACACGTGCAGTCTTAGTGAGAATTGAGCGGAGAAAAGGAGTGAGAGAGCGGAGAAATTGTTACGTACTCGCTAGTTCTGGAAACAAGAGGGTGTTCACCCTCTTTGTCTGCGTTTGAACTTGATAATCTTTCATTAGTTTTCACCGCAGAGACCGTGAAATTGGAAGAAGCGATTAGATAGCGAATTGTCTTTAAAAGGAAAGAGAACGGAAATTGAGCTGGACAAAATTTTTTAATACAATTTGTTGGTAAAATAATTTATCAAGCTAATGAAAAAGTTTGCTTCATCTTTAAAGATATATGTATAATATACTATGTAGTTTAAAAAATTTAAATAAAATAATGAAAAAAATATTCAATAAGATAGCAAGGGAATTCTTTTACCTGTTTTACATAATATGATATTGATAATTTTACAGACTGATATAAGTTGTTTAAAAACTTTTGAATACAATAATCATTGATAAGGCTACGAAGTACATATTCGCAAAGTTTTTTTATAGAGTAAATTATCCTGTTATGATTCCACAGTTTTTTGTACAAGAAACAAGAGGAAAGAAAGCTGAGAATGGACAAAGGAGGAGGTAACATAGGGGAATAAGGAATATGAGATGTAGAAAGAAAAGAGGAAAAAGTGAAAGGAAATATGAAAAAGAGACGAGTAAGAATAAAAAGGAGAAGCAGGGGAGAGACGACGAGTGTGAGAGGGAGTGAAAAAGAGCCCGAGAGAGAGAGAGAGAGAGAGAGAGAGAGAGAGAGAGTGAGAGAAGCTGCGAGTTACTGCCGTTGGGGAATCGAAGTTTTTCCATTCGAGTGGAAATGAGAGTCGAAGTCATTCGCGTACATATATGACTGCTAGTCATACCCTGAATATCAAAGGTTAGCCTTTTCATCAACTTTACTTCTTACTCAATCGTTTTGAAAATGCAGTTTAACGAATGTAAATTCCAGCAGCGCGGCTGACAAGATCAAGTAGTTTGGTATAGTAGTCTTTTACTGTTTAGAGCAACTTTTTACATAGTTTCGTGCAAAAATAGGTTTTGGAAATTCCAGCGAAAATAAAAGTAAATTGAAAAAGGTGTCAAAGCACAGTATATAGCTTACATTCTTTCAAGATGACAGTCAATTATAAAACACTAATATAGATAAGATATAGAGAATTTTCACTGTAAAATTAAATGCGGTTCTATCTAAACGTTATTGGTGTCATGGCAACCTATTATTAAAAAAACATGTAAAAATATTAACATCTTTGTCATAAAAACGATATTAACATATTTTATACATGTAATCAATTGTGCTCTAAGGTAGGGCAGATTCAATTGATTAATATTTGGTTACTTAGTATTATAATCTGAAAAATGTTACCTGAGTAGGATCATACAAAAATGTGAATAAAGCGTTATAATAGTTACCACAGTTATCTCTTATTTACGTTTTCATTGTTTATTTGTGTATCGTAAGCATATTGATTATTATGGTTTGAGAATCATATGTTAACTAGTTTCGTATTAAAAAAGTTGAAAAAAATTAGTAATGTAGAAAATACAACACAATATGTTTATTAACAATTTCCAAATACTCGAATTGAATTTTTGTATGTTAAAGAAAAGAAAATGTTCACAATTTTTAACTACTGTCCAATGTTTAAAAATTCAAATACGGTGGAAAAGTTTTAAAATTGAAATTGTCAAAATTTTTTTGATAGGAGTAGGTTCTTATAAAATTAATGCAGTCTAATTGTAGCAACGTAGCAACACTACTGTACGTTTTGCAATACATACTACGACTCTCGGACTTATATTATTTGAATCACGGTTTGATAATTATATAGTATTCTCGTAGCCACCTCTAATATGCTTTGATAATCTTTTTTTCAATGAACTCAACTTGATTTCAGTATTCTCATCATGCATATGTTGATATTATAAATACATTAAGATTAATTCTTATTCACATCTTGCAGACAACCGTGTTCAGTGAGTATTATTTTCAGTATACCACAGTAAGGCTGTACGAAAAATTAATAAATCTTAATCTGTATTGATTGGTGGTTAAGTTATATATAGCAATAATCCAAAGTATCCAAAGTATAATAAATCATATTATATAATACATAATGCCTATAAAGGCATTTAAAATATTATAATTTAATTTCTTCTTCTGCTAGGGTTAATAAATATGCCACACCTTTCATTTAAAAGCTGAATAAGGAGATAAATATATATAAACTAAACTACTTATAAGTAGCTTATAAGTAGGTCATGTGATACCGAAATATAACCTAATTTTATTATTTAATTTAATAAAATTCGAGCATTTATTTGGAAAACCAAGTCTGTCAGGCGACCTGTAAATCTAAATGCTATACTCAGAAATTCTTTTTACTGATTCTATCAGCAACTCCATGAGATATGCTCTTTTTCAAATAGATGGAAATTCTAGGAATACTGATTCCTACTTACCGACATCGCGGTTTTTATTCAACTAAATAATTTTTAACAATTTTTTTCAAAAAAAGAAGACTGCCAGGCGCTCCGTATATATAAATACTATAATTAAAAAATTTAGAGTAAATTCATTAGTATTTGCAAAAGATATTCACACTCTAAAATTATGTCGATATGTCACATCACCTTAAACGTTTTAAAAGTAAATTGTAAAAACATTGTATGATATAAATTAAAAAAATTAAAATATTTAAAATTTAAATGAGAAGTGACGCTTTGAGCTAGAAATGAATAACAGATAAGCAGGCCAAGTCTACACATTGTCGATCCATTAGTCGTGCCTAATAATTGTAACCGGCATCATAGGGCAGTCATCAATATAACCTGGCACGTCGCCATCATTTATTGATGTTATAATTTTATGGCTATCTCGTTCGCTGGGCCGTCGTGTCGTTTTTTACTGCTTCGCGGTTCTCGGTCGACTGATTACGTAGTCAATCGCATAAGAGCTCGTAAACTCCAAGTTGGAGACTCGTGGACCAGTTCGCTTGCGATTACTACCCGCGAGGGAGGGAGGGAGAGAGAGAGAGAGACGGGGTGGGAGTTGTGCGTGACCGATCGTTAGCGCGAGCGAGTAAGGGCAGAAACGACTTTCCAGAGCAAAATGGAGCTCGTCAATCTGCGCGTCAATGGCCTTTGAGCGCGGGTGCGAGAACATAACGTCAAGGTTGAACAGATCAAGTGTCGGCTGGCGGATCGGCTAGCGACCTGCCAGCTCAAATGAGAAGAATGGATAAGTAGAACGAAGCCCCGCTGTCGATCCGCAACAGCGCAGCCCCAGAATGGATGGATGGCGGAGGAATAGGAATATTGGATGATTCAGCTTTTATTGTCGGGTTATATTTTTAGATGTTGAGTTTGGTTATGCACTACCGAAGAGAGATATCGCGTATGCTCCTTTTTCTCACTCTCTTTCTCTCTTCCCCTACTCTTTCTCTCTTTCTCCCTTTCTGTATCTCCTGTATTTCGTGCTTCTGCGGATTTTCTTTATTTCATTCGTTTCTTTTTTGCGCGCGAATGCACACTACGAAAAAGGTTTTGCCGGCTTTTCTACGAGTTCGCAGTGCAGAAAATGGGGGATGAGACTTGTTGGTTTATGTCCGAGATGAGCGCCGGGTTAATTTAAAAAAAAGTTCGGTATTATGAAAGAGTAACGGTTGTGAAAATAAGATGACGTAAATAACTGGTGAATTCATATATTGATATACGTTTGTAATCATCTATATCAAATTATACTATATAATTCCTCTATACATATTAGAATATCAATTTATTGCCTAGAATATGTCAGTGAATATAGCATTGTTTATATTATTCAAACATATATTGAATTGGTAGTCTATTGATAATAATCCGTAATTAATTGTGAATACCCGTACATAACGTCTTTATTGAATGATATATTATAATTGACGGCCACTGGTCTAATAAACAATTTATCCAGCATTACCATTACCTAATAATAGCGGTAGTAAATCTATGTACATTAATAATAATTGAACCAAAAGGAAAAATAATCTTCAAATTTTTAAATGAACTCGTAAAATCTCTGACATCCTGAATCACTTAAATATATAAAACTCATGCGACACTGCTTAATGAACTACATGCAGACCAATCCTCGACAAACTGCACTGAGTAACTCAATATTACGATTGCGTTAGCCTTTATAGTTATATGCATACATATACAGCGCGTGCGCAGTTCGTGTTGTAAGTACAATCGACAGAAAGAGTGCTCGTGTGACCCGTGCAATTTGCATTTCTCGCTCCGCTTAATTATCGAGGCTGTAATCTCACGGCGAATTCCTCTGATCGCAAGTCACGCAACAGAGAACAGCACAGGGCCGTGCATTTACAGGTATGCGTATGTATGTGTGTGTGTGTGTAGACCGGTGAGAAGGAAAAAGAGCGCTTGCGTTTATACAGATATATAACGTCTGGACGCTTCCAGCGACTCTCGTTCCCCAAGTGTCTTCGCCATCCGATAACACTCAGGGATGGATTGGTTTTTTGCTCCGGGGACAATTCTATCCCGGACTATTATCCATCCCCATTTCTCTCCCTCTCTTTTCCTCCCCTTCTCCTCGCTCTCTTTCTGTTCCTCTCACTCTTTCTCTACCTCCCTCGCCATCTGGTTTTTCCGTCTTTTTCTCTCGCAAGCGATCCGCCGTCCCCACGGCGAGCTCGTTCATATCTCCTGGCCAATTCTCTCTGCCGTCGGGTTTTCTTTTCTTTCTCCCCTTACTCTCCGCTCGCATTCATATTTCCAGGCGTGCGTGTGCCCCGCGAAAAAAGCGTAATTGCATGAAATATGCTCGCTTACGAGATATGGAAATAATCCGCCGTGTGTGAATCCGTCTGTCTGTCTGTGTGCAAAGAATGGAGAGGAGAAATAACACAGTCTCGCTGAGATTTTAGAGGGGAAAGAAGTAAAGCTAGCTTTTTGTAGTGGAAGCTTGCCGCAAGAAATTTATCTCGGCATTTTGTCGATTGCGCAAGCCCGACAAGTAACTGGCCGATACAATGCGTGACGCGCGCGATGCTTCTTGTGTTTCATACGGATATCGATGGTGAGGATCTTTTAAAGAGTTTTTACTGAACTCTTGTTACAAGACATTTTATTACGATAAAAAGTAAGCACTCACATTTAAATGATTACGCTTTCTTAAGTTTCATACGTACATGATTTTTTGTAATATTAATAGAATATTAATCAAGAAGCTGGGTAAAAAAATAAAGATTGTGGAAAAACTAAATTCCACGCTTTTTTGAACAAGAGTCTGTATCTGTTCTCTTGACGAGTAGATTTATTTTTCGAATATCAAAAGCCTTATTTATTCATTAAATTTAAATTTTAAAAAATTTAATAAAATTTACTATGTGGATTATTATTTTACTCGAAACTAAAGTTGCAGGGTTACGATCAATACGAGTTATAAAGATAGCATAATTATTATGCTTTTGCGTATGTTATTCATGCATCTACTTATATATTACTAGTGTTATTTGTTAGTAGTTTATGTATTTCAAACTTATTACAGATTTTTTTTTCTAAACTAACGAAATCCATTACTAGAATATAATGAATATGCTTCAAAGGCGCTGAGTGGAATCACGATTCACGATGTAAACGCAAATAGCAACAAGGTAGCCGGGGGCTTACCGCAGATAAAACGTAAAATTCCTGTCTGACGTCAGAGTTCAAAGTTCGATAAACTTCTTGGGTCCTACTTTTTATAAAAAGAGTGGTAACCCTGATACAGTTATACGAGATTCTATACCTTATTTTCTGATTTTTCTAATAGAATTCATAAAATCCCCCCCCCCCCCAAAAAAATAATGATTTTTTTTAAAGGTGATAGAAATAACTATTACTTCAAAGACTTAAGGTATATTTTATTGATATATTTAAGTATTATAAATGATTTTTTTATATAAATAAAAGAAAATGGCAGTGTAATGCAGCATTTTCCCTCTTCCGACGAACTTGCTTGTATCAACTGGTGTGTAGGCTACAAGTTTCTTGGCTTATCTGAAATGAAATAGAAAAGTTTTTGGTTAATAATATATCTCCGCTCTACATGAACCTATCAGAACATAAAAAATTGCCAAATTAAAAAATAGACGTCTTCTGAACGAAAAAGTTTAATTTTGTAACATTCATTTTGCTATATATTAATATTAAAAAATAATACTTTTTAAATAAATAGCTTTAAATATTTAGGTTCATATAGAAAACGATGTTATAAACTTCACTTATGCCAAGTTTCAGCAAGATCGGTCAATTAGTTTTTAAGCTAGACTGCACATCGATTTGGAAAATGCGCAGTTTTGAGCAAATCGCGTTTAAAGTTTCGATACGCGAAAACTATTGATTTTATTGACTTACCGGTTAATCAGCGATTTCAGCTATAATATTGTAGGACTTCGCGAATTTCGCTCTAATAATTCTGCACGATGTTTTTCAGGGTATAAACTAATTTTTTATGCAAAAGAAATAGACTTTTTTGAAGTTGTAAATGTATTTCCCCCCTTAAATTCGATGCTTCCAGTTAGAAAAAAAAATTATTTCAGACAAATGTATTTATTTATTCAATAAATTTTTTAATTTATTAAATTCGCAGCTCTTCAACTCTTTGAGGGATGCAAAAGCCAAAAACAACTCTAATTGCTTTAATTGCAGAATTTAATAAGAAGAAAAATCGCAAAAAAGCAAATGAAACTGTATAAGCCACTGCCACTGAAAGGATTAATGGTTAAAATATTTATACATCGTAGGATGGGAAGCGCATGAAAAGAAGGTGTCCTCGGCTGAGTGATGAAAAAAAAAAGGTTCTATTTCGAGTGATTTATTTTGTCATCGATATTTAAGCTTAAATCTTTTCTTAACTTAAAAGTTGGTGAAAGAACAAAACGCATTAGTCGACTTCTTCTCATTCGACGACTTCATCAAACTCGCGACTGTGCGCAATATTTCAACACTCGTTGATACCGCAACGACTCGGTATATGTATGCACCGAGCAGTGCAGTAACTCCCAACAGCCTTAAATTTAATAGCAACTCCATCATCCCTAGTCCGGCAGCTTTTCTCTCAATTATATGCGGCAAAACTCAAGCTTGCGTATGTATATAAACCAGTTCGGTAGAAAATGAATAACGGAGTTATACACCGCGAGCAGCTTCCGGCAGTTTGGTATCAAAAAGCGCGCGCTACATAAGCCCTGCTTTCACGTGCTTGCAGTGCAGCACCCTTCAATAACAGCGCTCCGGCGTAAGCTCGTGCCCTCGCGCATATACCACCCAGGCAATAATCCCTTTTGCCGTCGCATAAGCAGGCGTGCACGGGCTGCCTGCGCTGGTATATACACACTTGGCTCCTATACGCCTTCTGCGGCGCGTTCGATCAAGTGAAATTGACGTCTCGGGCCGCGATTTCTAAACGATGAGCGACATCGTGCTCGCCTGGGATACCACCGCGGACGCGCAACCCCCTCTCGGCCCGTGTTGCGCTGGCTTACCTCATATACACGACGCGGCCGAAGTGGGTGGCAGGAAGGTCTCGAGAACGTCATTGGTCACCGCCTTCCGCGCGCAAGCGAAAGGGAGAGAGAGAGAGAGAGAGAGAGAGAGAGAGTGCGGAAGCATCTATATTCATTAAGACGATTTGCCTAAACTCGGCGCGCTCGGCCTGCCAGGCAGCGCGTTAAAGTACTCTCCAAGGACAACAGCCGCGAGAGAGGAAAACTTTGCGACAGCCCTACGAGAGGTCTACGACTCGCTCCTTGTCCCCCTCCTCCTCCTCCTCTTCCCCTCTGCTTTCCGCGACTCCTTTGTCTTCGTCGCCTCTGTACTTCGCATCAGCCCTGTCCAAACAATTGATATTATTCGATATACGGGATGTTAGGGCTTCCGAATATTTCTGCCGTTGGGTTTAGGAGTTATATCGGCTTTGCTCGAGAGGGTAGTTCGCCTCCGCTGCCGGCGATCGCAAGGTTAACCGTTGCCTTTGTTCACTGAGGCCTTTTCGCGGGAGGCTTAAAGCTCGGGGGATGCTGAAATTAGAGTTCACCGGGAAGAGGATCTCGCTCGGATTTATTTCTATTCGTTAAATTCGATTCAGGATATCAAAGACTGTTTTTCTTCTAGTTTACGGAAATATTGGATTTTTAAAATTATGCAGAAATAGCAATATTTTTGTGTTGACTCTACGTAAATAAATGCTTAATTTAGACTATATCTCTGTATAAGGGTAACCTCTGAGCTACGAGACTGGGTGTCAGCCCAGCTTTGTTACTTTTACTGATATACCTAAACGATATATACGCCTATAAATTGCTATGTTAAGTCCCGGAATTTAGGAAAGGGAAAATGATAATTGCCTCTTTTTTCGACAGGGGCCGACGGAGTTCTCGGTTTATTTTCCTGAGCGACTGGCGCGGGCGGCGCACTTCGCCTCATTTATTACAATAATTATTTAGGTTAAAGATGATCGAGATCATCTTTCAAATGGTCGTATTCGAATTGCGTTAAATAAAAATGATGCCGAAGTATAATTGCTGCGTGTGTATAAAATGAATTTAAATAGAAGAAGTGTGTGATGTTGCGCGATGATACACTTCGTCGCGGTCTCGCGTGGACGAAACGCTGTGTCGTAGGAATTCGCACTTGTATCCTTTTCCGTTCAAAAAATTACTGATGGGAGGATTTAAAGAATACGTCACGGACGTAACAGTAATATAAAAATCGATTTTTAAAAAATTTTCAAACGTGTGGTTGAATAGTATGCTTCTCAATTTTATTATTTTATTATTTTTCACGTCGACCAAGGATCGCAGTAAGCTGCATCGTTGTTTTTTAGCACTAGCTTGAAATTTATCGAGAAGTGTGTACGTTAGGTTAGTTGCGTGAATGTAAACAACGATAAGGGAATGTTGCGTTGGTTCTTTCTCCGCTTCGACCAGTCGAAGCATATACGAGAAGGTAGTTTTTGGCTAAAGTAGTTATTTCTTCTTATTATAACATAATGTAATAAATTCATTCTTTTAGTATCTGGATTTTTAATACAGAGAAAGTCTTTCATTTTCAGCTATCCAAAAAATGATAGTATATGAGAAATACGAGTTAGTAGAGACCCAAGTTTACATATGGTTGGTCATCGCCACTATGGCTCATATTAAATTATGTCATACAACGCCTCCAGCTGTGGGGCTCAACTTACGAAAACGTTGACGCTAGGGCTTCCGTCCACGGCGCATCTCCCGCCGAAATATTTCCACGAGCAAACCTCTCTCTCTCTCTCTCTGCCTCTCTCTTCGTTGGAAGTTGAAGAGAAACAAGACGCAAACTCTCGTCAACACTCGGGCGAAACGTACACACTAATTAGGGCGCGTACATTCTGCGTGCGCTGCGCACGTAAGCGCGTAGACGCGTTCGGTAATACCCTTTCGACATTCCACATTTGATATTAACTTGACGCTAAGCCAGCTTTAGCGGCTTCAGCCATGCAAAAGAGCAGCGTTATATCGATACGTGCTGGCGCTTCGCACTTTGCATTAATCGTTTGTTACGCGGCCGCGGAATTTTCTCTTAATAACGCGCTTAAGGATCCCTCGAAGACTGCGCGAGAAGAAAGATTAATTAGCGAGTTATCGCATTCCAAATTAGGCGTCTGAAATTACACCGGGAAAAGCAAAGTTTCGTCCCGATGAATTATTCAGCCGCTTCTTCTTGCGCTGAGAGCGTTGTGTGTTCGTGCGTGCGTGTGTGTGAGAGCACATTATACGAGAGAGCTGTCAGAACACTTGGCCGAGCCATAACTATTTATACTTTTGCCCCGGAAGGGAACGGGAAAGCGAATTATTACGTGCGAAAACTGCGATGAAATGACACGACGATATCCCGCTTTGGGCTTTATATAACTTTTGAGTATATTGCAAAGCTCAATGTGGTCAGTTCAGTTTTAGAAGTGATTTTTCAAACCCAGACGCTTCCACGGTTTCAAGAAGATGACGTTTTTCAATTAAAACTTATTCGTTTCTTTCAAATTCTGATGACTTTGAATATCTATTATTCAAGACTACTCTATTCAAATAATATTTACGATTGTCGAATTTAAAAATGCAGATATCCAAAAAGATTTTATAACTAACAATAAAAATCAAGTGTTACTACGTCAACTGGAAGAAAAAGCTTAAATTTGCACTCTGATCCATTAAAAAATATTGATTCTTCAAGGTAGTATAAAACTAATCTAAATTCGATATAGTAAACCAAATTTTTTATCGTTTTCTTACATTATTTTTAATTGGTTGTACTTTTCTAAGAAATCAATATTTTTTAATAAATCAGTTTTTTATAAGATCCGTTTGTTAACTTTATTTTTGAGGCTCAAGATGTCTTCAGTAAAATTGCAAACAAATCAGTGACCCGAGGTCAGAGTTTTTCTTTTAAATTAGGTATAAATTGGGATACTGAGATGGCTCTTAAAGATGTAGAATCTGTCGATGACCCAAATAACTGAACTTACATGTTTTTCTTTCTTAAGAAGTCCAAATGAAATTTGTATGTATGCATATGTGAGCAATTTTACAGAAATCATTAAATATAACTGGGTACAAAACGTAATGGAAATTATGGACCGTATTTAAATTTTTTTTTATGCTTTCAGCATATACATGAATTTTTTTAAGTTTACTGTAAATCGTGTATTTTAGTGACTCTAGTTTTAAAGGATTTTTTTTAATATGTATGACGCATGCTTAAACTAAATTTTCCAGTACTTGTTTAACAGTAACAAAAAGGTTCATGCTAATAAATTTAGCGTATTACTGATTTTATATACATTCAAAAACGGTTGAAGTAATTTGGCAAGTGTGCCCCTGAAAATTTGTTTAGTTTTCTACCCAGTTATAAACTCAAAAAAGTTCTTACGTTAGGTGAATTTGTCGAAACTATCTTTAAAAAGTTATTGTTCTTTGTACCTAACGTGACACCCTCGGCGATTTTCACGTAGCGTTGTCGATCAAAATCATAATAAAAATGGTTTTGAAAATCTATATTTGTACACGCAAATTGTGGGGGTGATGATGAAAGTCACTAAATATTCTGATATATCTTCTCTGAATGCGTCGATAATTAAATAAAAAAAGACTTAGTTCTGGCGTGAGGTCTCATTTTCCATTTAAAGTAAAGAAATATGCAAGTAGCCGATGTAATAAAAGATATATTTGATAAACAGTTGTGAAATTGTGTAGGCTACAACGAAAGTACGCGCAGAAATTAGGTACAACTTGTAAGACCATATGCGCATGCGTTGCATTGGCAGCTTACTGAGAACTATTCTGTTCTATTTATTTTGTTAATTTGTACAGGTTAACATTATCTAGTTGCGTACATTGTACAATATTTTTATATGGAATTTGGTTGACTAGCGAGTAACGCAAGAACCTTCATAATGCAGTCTGCAATAGTTTGATAATAAGACAAACGGTATTCGTTAACTCATATATAGGCTAACGAACATCGTTTATTACGTTATACAATATACTATGTATACCAATAAATTACCTACAGGAAAATGTAATTATTACCATCGCAAAATTAAATGACCTAACAACGCATAGTTAAGGAAATCTACGATACTCTTTCACGAACAATTATAACCTGACAAAGATTCGATCCTCTTAAATATAAATAAAGAGGTCCTGGTGGGTACTGCGGCGGTTCAATTACTTTCATAACACGGCAGCTAATTCGTGCTTCTGCCGTTGCAGCTCGGCGACGCTAAATTTTTCACGCAACCATTTGAAAAATCCGCTGGATTTATTATTATTCCCCTCTGAAATTAAGTAATTTCGTTAAAGCAAACTCTCGGTACGGCGCCGTACAATCTGGTTAAACGGAATTGATTAAGCCAACGGCAGAGCTGCGATTTACGGGAGTTTAACGGCGACTGCCGACGCCGACACTGGGATGGAAGCGGTGGAAGCAAAAAAAAAGCCGCCGCAAAAGCAGAGCGAGGAGGAACGAAAAGGAGTAGAGTCGTGCGCGCGGAGGTGTACGTGATATCTTGCGATAAACGCAAAACGGGGGGGGGGGGGGGGGGCCGGTCGGCAAAAAAAAA
>JAWWEQ010000055.1:2799110-2867258 GCA_035583055.1 Torymus tubicola | reverse complement strand
GAATCGAAGTAAAATTTATGATTTAAATCGAATTATGATTATTATACTTTCGGCGATCGAAATATGCCTATAACTATCATATTTTTCCTTGACTGTGTAGACATCAAATAAATTGATTTGTTGTTTCCCTAAACTAAAATAGTTTAATTCTCTTATTACCCAAATAAATAAAATCCTTTTACATATTGTTATAGTTTTCTTTATGGATATCGATTTTTAATGAGTACAATGCTCTTTATTATGTGCGACGTTATTTGTTAAATAGCAAAAATTTGCAAAACGCGACGATAATTGTTAAATATTTTATTTAAGGTGGCTCCGGCGCGCTGGGCCGTATCATTGCGGGGGCTTTTAGGGTGCATTGTATTTTTATTTAGAGAATCGACGAAATTGTAATGAAATATAGTTGACAAGTTGTAAGGTATTCTTAACCATTAGAGCACTCTGCAACGTTAAAAATAAGAATGTTATTCATTAATACTGGTCAAATGCTACGACCCTGCTAGTGTACGTTATACATAGTAAGAACCGTTTTTTGTTTTCTGCATAAAGATTTCTTGAAAATTTAATCGGTGATCGTCAGATTTCAACATACCATTGTAAACTATAGATAATAAACAATTATTTGCACGTTTATTTTTGAAGAACTTATGTGTTTTCAACTCACAATAGGAAAATTAATACTTAAAAATTGTTCTTCTTCCATAAGAGCCTGTATTACAAGTACGAATTTCAACGAATTTTAACATTTTTTTCCTTTTCCATTTAGTCGGTGATCCTATTCGGGACAAACTCCATTAAATAGCTTGGAATTTCAACTTCCGATTAGGATTTTTGTTTTTAGACTCTTACGTTTTTAAAAAACCGCCGGAGCCACCTTAAGTATTATGTTTTACTATATATTTGGTTAAAAAAACTTTGATTTCTAGAAGAATCTTAATTCTCAATCATGTACAATAATTTATATATTATAGATGATGTACGTATATATTTTCATGATAAATTAATTAATTATACGTAAAGTTTAAGCCCTCGAAACTAAATCGATTGCCATTCAGCAACGGATTTTTCAAACTTGTGTGCGCGGTTGCGCGTAATGGTTTAGCAAATGCTCTAAAGATACATACGGTATCATGCGTGCACAGATTCATAAACTGCGCCGTAATCACGTTATCTCGATGAAGCACGTAATCGGAATAGCGCGCGAAATTTTGCAACTGGGCGTATAATCATCCCGCTATGGAGCGCGCAGGCGTTTGGCGTTTAACCAAAGACAGATGATTTAATCTTATGCACTGCCGACAAATTAAGACAGAGTAGGCAATTTCCGGACAGGCCAGTGCTTCTTCGTAAATTTTACGCTGGTTGCATTGTTTATGCAACTTGATGCATAAGTGAAACAGCTGCGCCCGTAATTCATCCTCGCGCGCGCTGCTGCAATGGAGAGCGACTCTGGTTTACATTCCGCTAATCCCATTAAAAATTTTGATGCCCTATTTATACCTCGCAATAAACTCGGCTTTTCGTTCGAAGTTGTAAAATATAATGTACGCTTAATGCAGTTTCTTTGTTTACTGTAAAGTAACTTTAATTACGATAGCCATTGGAGATATTTAAATTCGGTAAATAACACGAGACACGAGCACGGGATTTCATTAATTCAACGTTAAAGTGCCTTTTAACTACCGAACCCTCGTTAGACTCTAAATGTGTAATAAAAGAACGCGGGCATCTTAAAACTGAATTGAATATCAACCTGCAGTAGAAAAGAGTTGCCCAGTGGTGGTGCCCATATTATTTTCGGCCGTAGTTTTTGATGTTTTTGGTTAAATTAGAAAATACGAAAAAGGAAAACGAAGTCAATTTTTAATTGAATTTCAAATTACAACAATCCCATATGCACGGTAATAAGCGTTAAAATGTTCTCAAAGTGAACATGGATTTTACAGTTTATACACATTAATACAATAGTAATTAAAGTTAAGTATTAATTTACGTTAACGTAAATACGTAAATGAAGAAAAAAGTTTCTTCAGTTTACACCGAGGCACAACATTATGTATATTATAATGACCAGTACTAATAAAGCATGTAATCCATAGTAAAACAAATACTATTTTGTTTTTAACTATAGGTATTTGATCGTCCGATACCGCCAGTTATTGTCAGATGCATGAAACGCGTAGGGGTCAGCTTTACGGGGTGGGCATGATTGCGCAACACTCTCTTATCTTAAAATATAGGTTAGGTGTCCGAGTGATTTAAGTTACATTCTCTCCTGACTCTGTTCCTCGCATTATTTTAACCAATTTCATAGTTCCGTGAACCTTTACTCTTTTTCCATCTTCCTTCTCGTTGAAAATAGAAAATTCATGATTTATCCATCATACAGTAGTAGACCTTTATCAAGTGAACTTTCGACTTTTCAAAACGTTATCTGACTTTCGTGCTCTCTTTTCCCACTACGACTATCTGCGCCGCGAGCGAACAAGAGAACGAAAGTGAAAAATGTCCTAACATTAAGCAACTTCACGACTTCGCATTTTCCTTGGAAGCGAAAACTTTTTTTAATCACCCGAAATCTGGCACAACTTGTAAAAGTAGTCAAGTATCTTATTAAAAAATTCATTGTGTTATATAACACGGAACATAATATTATTATATTAGTTCTGTTTTGATGATGATTGCTTTTTCTTATATTAATTATTGATTTTAATCTTTAAATGTTATGATTAAAATGTGGTTCGCACCACAATGAAAGGCGTATCTGAAATTCCGGTTAATAGGCAATTAACTGTACAATTCATGTACAAAATCTGAGGAAGTTTACGTTGTTGGCCTCTCTTTCGGCATGACCACAACGTCAGTTATAAATTTAGAGGACATGGAAAGACGCAACGTTTCTCCCTTAACAATCGATGCGTGCCTGAGTTTAACCGCGAGCAACGTGGAATATTGCGAATCACGCAGTTCTCTCGACGTGCTGACGTTTCTGCTCGCGTGGGACAAGTGATACAGAGAAACTTCAACGAGGAGGATTGACAGTTTGGTCAGATCTTCTTTGAGCTTATATATTTATTGTAATGTTTTAATATAGTATCATTAGTTTTTGTAAACGCACTTGAACTCCGTTTTTATGATCAAAATTATTGAGTTTGGTGTTATTTTACTAAAGGGTGAAGTGACTAAACGAGTATATGAACGATTAATAGGAGATTGACAATTCATACTATATTTAATTAATAACAAACCCTTCAAATCTATACATTATATCATAGCTATAGGAATACTGTATTAAATAATTCAGTTAGAAATAATGAGACAGGCCGTATTTGTGTTACTCAAATCGCAGTTAACTTTAACGCTATTAAAAAAACAAAAGGGATTTCGAGAAACATTTCTTTTGTTCCCTTTTTTGTACAACGTTATCGGTGTTAATCTTATTCAAGTGCTGTACAATAAAAATCAAAAAGCCTCCGAAAGATGTGAAATGTACGAAAATAAATCAGTAGAATGCACTCAATATAGAGGTACACGTAGGAATTCCGACAGGAGCAGGTTTAAAAGACCGGTTGAGTACCAGTTCTCAATGGAGATACGAAGTGAATGAACCATCTCGTGGAAATTTTGCAGAAAAGCGCAGCAAGGAAGCATCCTTCATTATGCTTGGTTTTCGCGTAACGAAGGTCGTGCTCGTCGTTATAGAGCAAGCGCGCGTCTACAAATTACAAACACATACTCGTTATGCGATAGGTTCCTGGAAAATGATAAGAGAATGCTTCAGACTCAACTTTTTGTAGTGTTGGATAGTCGGTAACAAAGGCTGGGTCGGGTTGACACGAGGTTTGCGTAATGGGTCGCTCTAGTTTTTTTGTGCTTCTTCATTGAATCGATAAAGAATCACGTGCTTTGCGATAGGAAGTGCGAATAGTGTATGGCCTCTTAATGATGTATAAAAAGACTTAGTATTTTAGGTCTTGCGTTATTATTAGGGCTAGAGTAATAAAAAGTAGTAATCCTATACATAGAGAGAAATTCTCTAGTAAATTTTACAAGGTACAATTGTAATTCTCTCACAGACTGCCCACATTGGAATTGTTATAAGAATTTTTTCAAAAAATTCGTAGGTTCCTAAAAAAAATCATATGTTCCTCAAAAAAAATTCATAGGTTTCTTATAAAAATTCGTAGATTCCCTGCAAAAAAATACAGTACTACATAGTAAAATTTGTTAGATGAGCAGTCCATGAGAGAATTAAAATAGTATCCTGTAAAATTTACTAGAGAATTTCTCTAATTGTAAGTGTCGGTTTTAACCAATATTTTGAAAACGTTTTATTAACTTCTTCTAAGTAAAATTTTATAATTTTATGTTTTGAACAATTTCACATATATCCTGCTTTTATCAATCATAAAATAAGTAGTCAAGGTAAATGTATAATCAACCGTTGGTTTACAGTCACATCTACTATTACAATCTTGATTTCTTGATGCTTTGTTTTCTCTGAAACATTTGAAAATAGAGAGTTTCAGAGGAAATGTTAGCTAACTTAACTCAGTTAATTAAAATCTAAGCGGAGAATGCATAAACCTATGTTGTGATCGTGCACAAACGCATGCATCAATTCATCTTTGCAAGCAGCAGTCGGGAATCGACGAATTTACGCTGAAACGCCAAGTAGCCAATAATGCCCCCAGAGATGGCAATTGACCTTGGCTGATCACTAGTCCCGAGAGCCCTTTGGTATAGAGACTCCGGTTCGATTGGGTCGAATGACACTGACCAAGAGAGGAAGGACCGCTATTAGCTCCGAAGACGGAAGCTGACTCTATATATAACTCTTTCCTTGCCGTGTATCGCCTGTTCTTGCAGAAATAGTATAGCTCGTTGTATAATCTGCTTACTCGGGTAAAAATAAGGGGTTAACTAAAATTCAACGACTTTAATATAATCATATTTTCAAATGAAAACATTGAATTAAAACAATGGCAGACAGTATCAGCTTAAATTAATTGCCAGATTGCAAACCTTTTTAAAAACCTGCTCTCTATAGAAACCCAAACGTCGAAAAATTATTTTCAATTACGGTTATACGTGAATAATTAACTCGGTATAATCGACATTATAAAAGCTACTTTTGCTCTTGTCATTTTTCGGCTATCCGAGATTACCTACAGCTCACTCTACATGATAACGACTGAGCTGCGTCCAAGCGACAGTGGCAACTACGCAAACGGTTATTCTCTCTCTCTCTGTCTCTCTTGCTCTCCCCCGTTTCCGTGCAGTATCGCGGGGCAAACACACTTCGCGTGCGTATTCCGGAGTGACACTGGGCTCCACTGTCGTTTAATTACGTTGAGCTCGACTGCGGCCACAGGCTCGCCCATGTATCTCCCGCGAAATTCGCGGTCTCTCGACCGATAAAGATGTCGCGTTGCAAAAAGCCGAAGCCAGAGCGAGAATTATACTACCGTCTGATAATTAAATGGAACGTAGCCGTGAGTTTCCGGAAGCTTTTAACAGGTCGTTGCTCGTTCACGGGAAGGAATAGACTTTACTCTTCTTTCGTAATGCTCTGTTTTTACATCGGTAGGAAGGCGATGGTTTTTTTTCTCACGTTAAAACTACAATGTGAAATATTTATACAACGATCTTTTGCATACCGAGGATTATGAGAATCTCAATAAAACATCATCCTCTCTCATAACTCTCAAGTTCTTTTGGAATTGGATTGAGTTAATAGGGATATTGGAGAAATTATTTTAAAACTATTTTATAGATGTAAGGATTGATATGAAATTAATATTTGGTTTAGATAGCAAGAAAAATTTTTGCGCATAAAATCAATTTCTGCTTCTTAGAATAAATTAGGTTACATAAAATATTTATAATTTGCTGTGTAACACTTGTTCATACTAGTCACGGAAGCAGAAAAATAATTCTAATTGTTTAAAAATATGTAGTATTGAGAGTTGAGTATTGAAACACAAGGAATAAATTGATAATAAAAAAAATCATCGTTTTTCTATTACCTGCAATAGCTGGATGAAGTGTTTTTAATCATTTTCGTATTTCGAAAAAAATTGACTTTTTATTTATTATGGAAGACTTTTTATTTATTAGATTTTAACGAAAAATAATAAAATTCGTAAAATGTAGCCGACCAGTCTTTCAATTTTTCGTAATAAGCAGTTCGACGAATTATTATGCTAAACTGATTTTCATTCAATTTATTTTCCATCATAATACTAAAATTTGAAAACTTAATCACGTTAAAAACCGCGAAGTTATAATTAAATTTAATTTGGAGATTCGAATTACAGTCATCAGGAAATTAATTATCATTTGCATTAACAGACGTCAACCATTCGCGACGCTCTTTCCACTTAGTTCTATTTTCATTTTCAGTAGGTTAATACTCTCGCCTTTAGGATCTGAGGCCAAAAGAGGGAGAGAGAGAAAGAGAGAGCACCTGTCAAACTGGCGACACAGCCGCAAAGCCCATCAGCTCCGGCGTAACGATACCCAGGCGGGTAACTCACTCCCTCCTCTCCCTCGTGGTATACCTTCATTTTTCCTGCCGCACGCGCGCGCGCGCCGCGACGCCGCTGACCGAGCGCCATGCGGGAGTATAAAGTCGTCGCTCGGCTCGCTAATTAATGAATTATTCGACACCGCGGAACGCTCGCAATTTGGCCTCCACGGCTCTCTCTCTCTGCGAGCTCGCGCTCCTATCGCTGGAGCCATTCCAAACGAGCTTATTAAATTTACACGTATAGCCCGCAGCCGCGTGACTTGGCGCACTCGCCGCCCTCGTCCGCGTTCGCTTCTTTCGGCCTCATATACAGCCAGCCTCTCCGCGAGAAAGAAACTTGGTATTTATGCGGGCACATCGCTTGGTCACGATGTACCCTCGCGCGCAGCCTCGTTAATTCCGAGTATCAATTTTCGAAGAGCGAAGGTATATAGAGCGCGAGCGCGGCTGCTCCTGCTAATGCGCTTGTTTACAGGGGACGTCGTAATCGTAAACGTCGATGCCGGCCCGGGTAGCTGTGTAAGCGCGCAAACGGCTAATAAGGACGCGAGCTCCAGCGGGCATGTATCCTATCTGCAGGCCTATGCGCAAAGTGAGCGGTCGAGACTTGGCCTCGGAAGCTCCCGCGCTGGTCTATGTGTACGACGCGCCGCCCGCACATCCACTGGCCGCGCGCTTGTTGATGGAGTACGGAGTGGAATTGGGGGATTGATTAATTTTCAATGGCTCTCGTTTATTAATTCGCTGCGGGTAATTGAAGGGGTATACACTTTATGATCGGGGCATTTGTTAATTATACTGCAGTTTATGCATGGCTTGTTGACTTTACCGGAAACTATTATAATAACAACTGCTGATGATAAATTAATATTCTATGCTCCATTCGAAATTTATCAAAGTGGATGAAAAAGTATCTATTATATATCGTCTCATTTGCAGTTGATGTCAAATTTCGGCCAATAAATGCTGTATTAGTTGTAGTTTAACTTTTTTTCGTAAAAATTAATCGAGTGTATGACAATGTATTTTATTTGTGTTAAAAAATTTCTGTCAATATCCGAAGCAAAGGATGGTATTTTTATACTACTTTCTCATTTTATAAATTAAACCTTTGTTTCGGTCATACCACTTTTTCCTTTTCTTATGTGATTTTTTTATATTTTAAGTAGAATGTTTGGAAACATGGTATTCGATACATTAAATAAACGCATGTAAGTGAAAAGAACAAAAAGAGATAAAAACATTTTCAACCAAAAATAATAATTTTGAAAATGTACTATTAAGCTTCTAACGGCAGTGTTTCAAATGTAAATAAAAATAAGGAAACTTCTGGTTTTATTGCCAACCAATTTTTATTTATTACAAAGATTGTTATTTAATTTTGAAAATGAAATTAATTTTAAGAAAAGAAGATACGTAACGCGGTTGAGCCGAGCAAATTACTTTCTATAACTTATATTTACTTATATACACTTTTCGAACGTCTCTATTACATATTACGGTTATTCCTTCAACTATCTGTTTATTATTTCATACAGAAATTTCAGTCTCAATTTTCAATAATTTGTTCTTCAATAATTTTCGACGTTTCTGAAAATAGGTCGATAGGTGATTAGATTTGAGGATAGAAAATTGCCCACAGAGCATAAAGCAATTTCATGTTAAAAAAATAAAAATCTATGAAATTAAAAAAAATTGTCATTGAAAATGAGCGTCTGACCGAAATAGAGTTATATCACTACTTTTATATATTTAGTACAAATTACCAATTTTTTTCCTAAATATTCTATTTCTATCTACTTTAAATGACAGAACAGGCCATTGTAGGTTGCACCTTTCCAAACTGAATATGGGCGTCATAAGAATTCTCTTTTCTCAATGTTATCATAAGACATGAGTACTATATTTCTTGCAATATTGGTCAAAAATCCTATACTCAATTATTTTTCGAAAATTTTACTGAACCATAGAAATCCTTTAACTAAGAAAACTTGATATTGATGATACCTTCTCCGTACAGTTCAATTGTCAAGAGAAGAAATAAAACAAAAGTGTAAATATTTTTTGTTACAAAGTTCCCCATAATACACTTTCGACAACTACAAAAGAAAGAAATATTATTTAATAACCGAAAACAAAGCTCGTAAAAGAAACTTCTTCAATGTTTAAATTTAAGAAATAAAAAATATATATACCCTACCCCAGACCTTCCACTTCAGAACTAAACTTGCTCACTTTTTTAAACTGGAAAAACTCGAGCGCGCGGCGGCATATCTCCCGAACAGACATATATTTTACACTTTTCGAAACGTCGAAAAGATATACGCCGCCACGGACACGTAACGTGCGCGCGTACGCCGACGGCCAAGAAAATTATAAGCTCCTGGCCGTAAGGGCGAAGCGAAGTTCGAACAGCCGCACACCTCCATGGCAAACTCTCCGCGTGGCACACACACCAGTCCTCACGCGGCTTACGGCTTCCTGTCGGGGTGCACGGGGGTGCTGTTTAAAATTCCTCCTAATGTTATGGCTTTATGAGTTACGACTGCTGCATTATTAGACCGTGTGTGTGTGTGTGCATGCTTGCGGCTTTGCGCCAGCCGCGTCGACTTATATGTTTACACCCAAACCGTGCCCTCCGGCGCGCTCACGCGCATGCTGAGAATCGTTAGTTCTCGAATGGAGCCCTCTCGTGTTTGCGGGCAAATTTAGAACGCTAATGGTAATCGTCGCGAGATTTAACCATCCCGCGGCCACGAAATCGCTATACTCTCTCTGTGGCCTGTCAGCTAAGCGGGTCAGAGCAGCTTCGTATACGTTTCGATACGGCGAGATGCACAGACGCTTCGAGGTCATGCGGCGACGAGTACTTTCTGGAAATTTGAATCGCCGTTATTCTTATGGATCGAGACCGGTTTTTCTTTCTCTACCTTCCAAGGTATATAATTGTTCTGCTTTTCGAATTTTTAAGAGGAAGGGCTTTTTGCAATTCTTAAGCAGAAGTAATTCAAAATTAAATGAAAACAAAAAGCTTCATTATTTCAGGGACTGCTAGAAGACAAAATATCAAATGTATGTCGGAATTATCTACCCATGCCTAATCGTATGCGCATGTTAATTCGCGCTTCATATAATAGTTATTTATTTATCCATAAATGATAAAATACCAGTTCTAGAAAAATCATGCTTTATATATAAGTATGGTATTCTTATTTTTAAATTCCGTTGAAAATATGTAAATCAGGACTATCTACTTACATGTTGTTTGACTAACAAAAGAATTTTCGCGTAAAACAGAATATTCGAGCGTGGAGGACTGCATTGTAAAAATAGAAGAAAAAAACATTAAAACACGCAAGTCCGGATAAAAATCCGGGAAACTTGATAAAATGAAAAACATACATTTGTCGCGTATGTGTGTCTGCGCGTGCATGTGTATATGTATATGTGTGTGCGCGTATAGAGTTTGTATGGCTTAGGCGGCGTTGTTTAGATAGCGCATGCGAATATGTAAACAAAAACACAATATTGGCGCACGGGGAGTCGTATAGAGCCGCGTCGAGTTTCCTGCGATGTGTATATGTATGTGAGCATTCCCTCGATCGAGCAAGGACGGATGAGAACTCACGCGAGCTCCCTAAACACGCCGTTCGACTGTACCAACGAAGATTGAAAACTTAAATTTTATAGATGTTTTCATGATTATTTCACTTTTTTTATAGCCTCATTCTACTATTGTTTATTTATTTAGCTCAGTGGACGTCCAGTATTCATTTCCAAAATTGAAGATTTATTTTCGACATCGACGGAAATTTCATATCGGCGTGTTTTATTGAAAAACCAAAAAAGTCTTTTAGAAATATTTTATTGTATGTCTGTGTTACATCGTTTATTTTTGGCCGAAAACTTGATATTAGATCGACCAATTTTATTCGAAAACTGATATAGTTTTTGCGAATATTTTATTACATATCTATATGTTACGTATTTTCATTCTGATGGGCAACTTGATTTTATCGCGAATAATTAAAAATCTATTTTACAAGAATCTATAATAGAATTTGGTCAAGCATAAAGAATTTTTAAAATAAGCAATACGTATTCGTAAAATGTATATCCGCCGATTGTCTCGAAATCATTAATAATGATGAGTATAAGATATCCAGAAGTAACCTTATTAATTCAAATCAAAGCTCGAGCTAACGAAAAAGCCTGTCGCGGAGATGCAAGCTCTAGAGGAACTCTCGGCGCGCAGCTTAGTTTTGACAAAGCAATCGATTATTCGAAACTAATTAAAGACCAGCAGGAAGCGAATAATTAATCAGCGAGTTAAGGGCGGATGTGCGCGCCTGCGCATAGGTTTGGAGGTAGGAGAGGGGGAGGGCGGCGTATTTCATTAGCGAATTTTCGCTGGAGCAGCTCCGCGCGCTGGCGGCTAAACCAGCAAACTCTGCTCGCCGAGAGAGCGGGAGAGAGAGAGAGAGAGAACGCGCGCGAACCGTTGATCTTGCGTTTCGCCAGTGTCAAGGTAAACCGCGTTTCGCGTTGTTACCTCCTGATAACACTAATCTGTAGTTACTAGCGCGCCAGGTCGATACCGCCACCGGAGCTGCGTCGCTACCCCCTCGAGGCTTTTGCTCCTCGCCCCTCTACCTCTACCCCTCTTCACCCTCTCCTCTCCCGCCGACGTGCATTAAGTGTTACGTGCGCGTGTGCAAAGCCGCGATACACTTATATATGTATGGCGGGGCTCTGTACGTGCGCGCGGCCGAGCGCGAGTGGAGGGGAGGATTCGTTGTGTATACATGTATATACGTTGCCGCGGCGCGATTAGATGCAGAGATGGGCTCGGGGATAGGGGAAGTTTTGAAAGAGTTTGTTTGCTGTTTTATTTTCACTCAGAGGATTTCGAGGCGACGCCGGCGCCCGCAGCATCTATATGTACACGTGGCGCGCCGCGCCGCGAAACTGTTGTACGAAGATTATTGGTGTTATGTAGTCGGCGGAAGTTTTGATAAATTCGACGCAAATGGGATTATTCTCCGGTATGCTTCCTGTGCCTGCTTCTTTCTCTCTTTTTTTTCTTTAAATTAGTTAGAAGGCGATAGCGGCGCTGATACTTTACCACGATTTCGAGATTGCGCATCGACAAATAAATTTGTATCATTAAATTCGCCGTTTCGTGCTTTATCACGATGAAGTGTCTTTGAAATCGAATGAGATCTGCACAAATGTGTAAAGAGAAAATTTCAAATAATACCGAATAATGCAATAAAATTTCGGTGCTCTGATTATCATAATACTGTTTCATCTAGAAGTTCGATAAAAAAAAATATCGATAAATCAACGGACAAAGACAAAGTACCTTTGTCTGGTTCACCATTCAGAGGGCCTAGAGAAATCGGAGAGTCGAACGAGCCGAGTATACGCGTACAGAGTCACAGAGAGAGAGCGAGAGAGAGAGAGACAGAGTGGGAGGGCAACATTATCGATAAATCCACGCGCATATAACCCGCTTCCGTGCTAGCTCTTTCTCTCTCTCTCTCTTCCCTGCTTACCCACACGTGCTATTCGAACGGAACGCGAAACGATGTCTGTTTTAGGATAAAATCGCCATTCGCGCAATCACGAATCCAACGTATGGCTATGCATGTGTGTATATATATGTGGACACGTATGACATATATATTGAGAGAGAGAGAGAGGATACGTATTTTCGCTTTTACTCTTTTGACTCGTCACGGTTTTAATTATCCTTGCTGTTTATAGCGTATCGTTTACCCGAATGATATTGCGTGTGGGATATAATAAGATCAGACAAGCTCAAAATGGAGATATTTTTTTGCTGTTCGAGCGCGTAATCTGGCTTTTGAATTATAATACTCTCGTGGTGCATTATATGCTTGCAAAATTCTATTGGAATTTTCAGGTACGAGGATTTAGCGGAAACCCAGTATGTTGTGTTTACGAGAGGATACGTTATTTTGCCGAAGTGCAAAGTTTCTGTGGCCAGACATGCTTAATTATATGCGTCAACGCTGTTCAGGTTTACTAGTAAACGGCATTGATACTTTTCTATGAATATAATAGTACCGGAAATTTTGAATTTAGTGTACTGACTGAATTTAGAAACATTGAGATGTATACAAAATTAATCACTTCCTCGACGCAGAATAAATTCAAAAGAGAACATTTTCGTATTAATCATAAGATAATAAGCACCATTTTAATTTTAAATTTTGTTTAGGAAACTATAAATTTTGAAGTTAATTTTCATACTTATTATGTTTCATATAAAATTGAAATTCCAAGTTCATCACCTGAGTTTTATGAATTTCAAATTTCATTATCCTTGCTGAAATCATTATACAATTACTTCCTACCTGGAAATGACTTTCAAATTGAATAAGAAAACTTTTTGATGCATTGTTTGAATTAGTATTACTAAAAGTGGAAGGGCTCCTTTGTCTTGAAAAGCTTCTAGACTACAAGGAAAGGGTAACTCGCTCCGTTATCAATAATAAAAGTGTCTATAATAAATTTACACTCACGGTAGCAAAACTCCATAAAAAGTCAAAGTTACGTAAAATTCTAAACTTTAGATGTAGAAATATACTTTCAGGACTTTTGCAGCGCAGCCATTTTCATGAAAGTTTTAAACAACGGTAAAATTTTAGATCAAGGTATAGCTGATGAGAAAATTTGTCACGTATACAGAAATAATCAAATATACACCTTTGCATTTCAGAACGAAATGGAAAGAGGGGAGCAACACTCGTAAAAAGTCCGAAACGCAGTTTTCTCTGATTTAGCGATTTCCCGTACTTCTAGTTATTGCACTCTTCCTCTTTTTCGTTTTTCTCACTTTGTCATCTCAGTTTTTCTCTTGTTTCTTTGTCCATGCATCTCGCGTTCTACTATTTAGTGGAGCTCGAACAAATTAATTGAGACATTTCATTAGGAGTAAATAACAGATGCGCATGTCTGTAGCACTTCCTAACGCGTATATCACTAAAATTACAAGGAAGGTGTACGCTCTTTGGAAATCGAATTAGAATTATATAGTAGTTGTTTTATGGTATATTAAAATAAAATCTTGTTACCTTTGTTTTTCTGGAAGTATTTATACTATATATAACTTAGAAAAAAGTTGCTATATAATTGTGCTCTGTTCAACTGCATGGTCTTATCTTTGACGATTGCTAAGTTTAAAATAATTTATTTTTCGACTCTCCGTACGGAAAGTTAGTTTTTCCATACGATACATGTTCTGGAAAGAGATTCTCGTCTCATGTGCTTTTCCACCATCGCTTCGCTCGGGTGTAAACATCACACGAGACGAAAATCTACTTTTCCGCACTTGTATCGTAATGTACTAATTTTCATACGTGATACAAGGCAAATTAAATTATTTTGATCTTACTTTTTAATGGGCGTTGTAATAAGAATAGTAAACGTCATCCATTCGTACCAGAATACAGCTTCTAAGGTTTCATTGAAATCTATTTTACGAAGAATCGTTCTGAGATAATAAAAGCTTTATTGTGTTACTAAAAATAATATTATACGATTTATTTACAGGTGATTCTGAAGTTAACTTTCCATTAAAGTTTTTTGTACTGTCAGTGGTAGTGGCGACATCACTTTCATTCAATTTTTAGCCGTCCTCTTTTTCGAGCCATTTCCTGAGTCAAAAATATAACAATTCACAATTTTTTTTTTATATCATGAGGTTGTCCGATACTCATTAAACCATTCACATTAGCTTATCCCTTTATAATCCCTGTCCTTTGTTCCTTACAACTCGAGTATTTGAATGACTCTGCTGGCATCGAATGTTTTGTCCATTTCACTTGTCTCCTCGCGTCTTTACTTTTCTTTCTATCTCTACGTCTGTCGGAAAAGGAACGCGGGAGAGGCGTGTATGTGTCTTATACCGCGAGCGAGTTAACACGCGCGAAACTGTCGTAACAGCCACGTGTGGAAGAACTTTAACAATTATATTTAATACGAACCCAGGGCCGAGCTATTACATGTCGCAAGCCGCTAGATGCCGATAGTAGTTCGAAACTTGTTCTCGTTTGGCGCGCAAAGAAAGCGACAGAAAGCGTATCTCTCGCTATATATATATATATATATATAGGTATAAACGTAAAGGCCGAAGAGAAGACGCGGAACCCAGGTGGAAATTCCTGGTCGCATCGCTGGCGAAGGAAGGAGGAGAGCTCTAATCAAATTTAATAACTTTCCTGCGGCGCTGCCTCATCCCCCGGGGAGACTTTGTCCCTTTCTCGCATTTTGTAGGCGCGACCGCCGCCCCCCCTCCTTCCCCATCTCATCATCTTTTCTTGGGCGGCAAGCTCATCCCCACCCACTACGGTTCGCGTTATACAAACTTGCCTCGCGCGCTGAGTGCAGCGGATTTATGAATGCCACATGCTCCACGAGGACGGTGATCTCTTTACCCTCCCCCTTTCCTTCCTTTCTACCCAAGAGTGCAGTGTGTTTGTGTCTCCGTTGCTCGATAGTTTTGCGAGTTTATATTTCGAGGTGGAAGCAGGGGGAAGATGCGGTGTATCCGGCCTATCTTATTACGCAAGCGCATCTTTTATTCTTTCAATGGAGTTTCGTTCATCCCACTTGCGTATAACAGTCGACATTCTGTTCTCCTACAGTTGTGCAAATATTTTTACTCAATAGAGGAAGAAAGACAGCATTGGTTCTGAATTTTCGATCAACGAAACTGTTATGATTTTAACACTTCTCTGTGTTAAATTTATTAATACTTCATTTGGTTTAACCGTTACTTTATAAAGTATTAATTATAATCTCTTTAAATATCACTATAATATAGTATTTGAACAGTGTACTTTGCATTGATATGAGTTAATATGTTCCTTTAAAAGCCTTTGCCTATGAGATCATACTCAAATAGGAATGTTTAATCTTCATAATTATAATGAATGTGATTTATTTTCTGTTTTGCTAATCCTATTTATTAGATGGATATTATAATCCACTGTAAAGTTATCGCAGTTCTCTTTGATATATTAATATACTTACATCATAGGCATTCGTTTAATTTCGGATTCTACATATTTTTTCACTACTTTACAAATTTAGTCCGTACGTACAAGGTGTTTTCTTTTGCCGACGCGTTATTGCCGAAGTTCTTAGATAAATTTTAAATTTTTAGCATGCACTCTCCTTCCCACCCTTTCCCCACTCCATTTCTCCCGCAAAGACGTACAACTCGCGCGAGCAAAAGAACTCGTCTTCTGACATTTGTCCCAGAGGACGCGAGGACGAAAAGAGAGGGAGAAAGAGAGAGAGAGAGAGAGAGAGAGACAAGGCTACTGCCCGGACTGTGCGGAGAAGAAGTCTTTTCTCTCGGCGGGTCGAGAGGGCGGAAAAGAGGTAGGAAGACTAGACTTCTTTCCACTGGCGAACACTCCCTAGAGGGGTGAACACCGCGCGCGCACAAATCCCGCGGAAAAACGCCAGTGCGTGCGCAAGAACATCTCGCGACTCGATCATTCTTAACGGGACGATAAAAATATATACACGCGAGTCGACCGTCATAAAAAATGTTGCTTGGTAGGGTCGCGCTTGTCGGAGGGAGATTTGCATTTCGACGTTTGAAATTTTTGCGCGTTCCCGTGCGCTCTCTGTATATGTATATGTGTGCAGGCATAGAAAAACCAAGGGGGAAAAATAAGGCTCCGAACATCGTTGCTGTTTCCTCCTCTTTTCTTTCCGCAGAGGGAGAGAGAAAGTATACAAGGAGCGACCGTTCCGGCGCACCTCGACGGGATAAAGTATCTTTTACGTCGACCTGAGATATTTCTCCTCCTCCTCCTCCTTTCTCTTCTCTCTTTCACTCTGTGGCCGGGTAGGGGTTTCTTGCCCGCTTCGTCGAGCTAAGTTTTTCCGTCGTCTCTCTTGCTCTCTCTCCGTAGCTGAGTATACAAGAGTATAACGGACGCGTGACGCCGGTGAGGTCGTCTCCGCTTCCTTCCTGCTGCGCTGACCCGTAGATCCGTACTACAGTAGTAGTCAGTTTTCTACGCGGATAAAGAAAGCCGCTAATTTTCTTATTACGCGGTTGAGTATATAGACGATGTGAACGGTATTACTAAATTCATCAAAATGTTTTCTCGGTTAATATATCATTTTTCGAGATAAAAAACAGATATTTCGTCTTATATGAAAAGAAAAGTAAAGCAAAATGTCGCTGAAATTTTTTACGTGACACTAAGAAACTTATGTCCTATAAAAACGACGTCTTAAAAGAAAAAATTACAAAAGCAATATCAATTTCACTTTGAAAGTGTTAGAAAATGTATGCAATACAAAAAAAAGTAAGTAGAGGGGGTGCAGATTTTGTCAGACATTAGGTGTTTCATTGAACTATAATACCTACGGCATCTTTATTGAATGTTAAATACTGTAACATGTCTGTAATAGAATTAGCTTGAATATAAATATTTTGAAATTATTAAATAATTGTTCTAAAATATTAATACCGAGTTAATACATTAATAATCTAAAAAAAACTATTCACTATTATACGATTATTATTCGACGCTTGGATTTATTGAATAATCATCGTTTGAAATTCAATTTTTCTGCATCAATGTGTCCATAATCGCGTATAAGCTATTCTTTTTACCCGTGGCTATTATTTTATAACGTTCACTGTGTTTGCGCAGTTAATACGTGACGACGGTAGAGTCTGGGAGCCGTTGGATGAGGCACCCCGACTATACCACTACTCGGACCATGGCAAGTCAATTAGCTCGGAGGAAGCGTGTACCGTACGCACGTTCACGCATTACTCCGTCTGAATCTGACGGAGCGGTAAAGACTTAGTCAACTCAAAGAGGTAATTTGCACCTGTCGCCAGGGCGAGAATTGCCGATGTTGCTGGTGGCTTAGTACGAAAAGTTAAAGATCAAGAATAATAATTTGACACGTAGCCATCATTACATCTTCTTACAAAATTTTCATAACAAGTTTTCTCAAACTAATATCTTTCTTCTTTAGTGGACATATTTTGTATATGAGTATATAACAAGGTTAATTTTATTGTCCTTAGCGTTCTTAGGCTATATAGATACCATTCGATCGTTGAAGGATTATCTGGCAGTGTAGCTTGTCTTCTGTATAATAACAATAAAAAGAATACGGAAATTTGTCTTCCTTTATCGATTTAATGAGTCTTTTAAAGTCTTAATAAAGTTCAGTTCCGAAAAAGTATATACTCTCTTAACAAGTGGTATATGTAACTTTTGGTGTGATTATGATTTTTCTAATTGTATTATGCCACGCTTGTGTAAGTACGGTGATATAACAGTTGAGATTGAGTTATACTTATGACCATTGTAGCCAGATTGGGCTATAAGTAGCCCAATTTAACACGAGTTTTAATTACTATATATATTGTTTTTCTGGCAACACTGCTTATGACAAGAAGAGAATTCGGATAGAGACGCGAATAAGGCATCCATAATTCTGAGTAAACATCTACGGAGCCACGCTGTGCTGTTTGTTTATTGAGTTCTTCTATGTTTATTTATTTGCAATTTTTCACTGGCAACAATTGTCACATATCTTAGTCGATAAATATTTTGCATTCATGGTATACTTTTTCATGACGTATAATTAGTTGTGTTCTACAATTATAAGTTTGGCAATCTTATAAATACATGAAAATTGTTACTTGATTCATAATTAAATTTATCTTGTATTTTTTGATAAGTAAAGCCAGTAATTAAAAATCATTCGATCAGAAGTATTACATATATTCGATTGTTTTTAACAAGCTTGTATTATGTGAAAGTTTTTACAAATCTTTGTAACGAATTGAAAAGAAAAATCATTCACTTCAATCCGAAATTGACAATCTTAATTTTCACTAAAAGTTCTCTCAAAAGAAAAATCTCCCTTTGCTTCACAAAGGAGCAATGGCTCCAGAGAATACGGAAGTCCCGAGAAAAAAAATCATTTTTTTGAGCACTAGCGAACCTCGGGCAAAGTAATAGTTGGGGAAGCCCGCGCGTGATTCTGAATACCGATAAGACTGACACAGTAGATAGAGGGAAGAGCAAGCGGCGCGCCCTTAGAGATGCATCTCTTTTCACATGCGACGACGATCCGTCTACATGAGAAGAAACTCTTACGGCCATCGATTTCCCTACGAACGCTGCGGACGCCACGTACGCGCACTCACACACACACACACACACACACACACATGTATATACGTGTGTAAGTACGTGTGGATATGCGCTAGAGGTGCTACAACCGGTGCGAACGTGTGTCGCGCGAAAACCTTACGGGAATATATAGAGCGAATAGCGCACTCGGTTCACCCCGGGGAGCAGTCCCAAGTTCACACGCTCGATTTACGGCGAAAAAAGCTTGGGGGTGAGGAAAGGGGGGAGGGGGTCAGGGCGGTCGGGGGGGATATCGATTGCTCCGCTCGTTTTCACGGGATAATGCGCGCGGCGCGTTCGCTCGTTCCGGAGATGAATGAACGGCCGATATAGTCGCGTAGTCGCGCACGTTTACACGACAGAGAGGCAGAACGAACGGGAAGAGAGCGTAAGAGTGAGCGAGAGAGAGTGTGAGGCTGGAAGAGAGGTACAGCCAGAGAAAAAGAGAGAAATATAGTAGAGGCGCGATAGTTGGATGGAAAGAGACAGATGGACGGAGAAGCAGAGAGAGAAGGGGGTAGATCAGCGGAATAGATAAATGGACGGACAGGGGAGAGAGAGCCAGTGGAGCGCGCGGTAAGGCGCCAAATTTGAATGGACTACAGCTGCAGGTGTGCGCGCATTAGACGGGATTTTGAAAACGCACGCAGTGGCCCGCCGTTACCCTTTTTGCCGGACAATTTAGGTGTCATGCGCGCTTTGCAGGGGTAAGGGATAACCGAGAGGATATTCGCGCCGTAGCAGCACGAAAGATGGAAAATCCCGACGTCCGTTTTTCTCTCGCTTATGTGCATTTTCACGTTTTGTTTTTGTTTGCGTTCCATCCGCTAGGCGGCTCCCTTCCCTACCTCTTTTTTCGCGGACTTTTCGTGTTTCAAGGATTTTGCTTTGGCGCTCTCGCAGTTTAGCCGGCTTACATTGCAAGTATATTTCAGAATCAAGTTACTTTACATGGGTATCATCTAAACGAACGAAATATTCTTTTAAAAATTGATAGTCTTCAAAGTGAAATTATACTTTTCCTATATGATAGCCAATGCTAATTGGCAAATTGTGTAAGTGGATACAACAATTAAGATTTCCTTTATATACAATGTGTCTTTAGTTTTGATCAGTCTACTAAATTCACGATTGTTTTCTGTTATGAAAGGAAAAGCTGTTTAATAACAGAGCCCCATAGTTACTTCAAGCAAAGCTAGTGTCCAAAAATGAATATGATTTTTCACTTTATATTATTTAAGCTTAAGAAATGATCATTAAATGAATAGAAAATATTATATCTTATACAATAGCTAGTAGATAAAAATAGTGTGAACATATTTAAAACCTTTCTCCATAAATATTTAGGCGATATTGCATAAAACGCTCTTGATAGAAGATTAAGGATTTTTGTAAGTAGACGTACTAGTTCGAGGAGAAAGAGAGAGATTAAAATACGCTTCTCCTATTTGCACGTCAGATTTATGTATACAAAGTTTATACATGTAGAACGGAATATAATTTTTCAAGTCAATGTATTTTACACTGACGTACGTTTTGACAAGAGCCATTAAAATATAGCTGTAAGAGGAAACTGTGGTAAAACGAAAAATCATCTAGCAAAAGATAATTATATATGAAAGGGCAAAAGGATGCTACATTGGTTTATTATTGTTACATGTGGAATAGATGATTTAGACTGCGTTTCCCTTTTTTGAGAGATAAATAACTTTTAGTTTTCATTTTCTGTTAGTATTTGAAACATCTATGTCTTTTGAATGTACGGTTTAGGTACCTAAGTTTTCATAGCAGGTAACGTCGAAAACTATGGTTTTTAATAAGTTTTTTATTTTTTTTACAGAAGAGCCTTTTGTCCCCTTTTTTGGTTCCTAAACATACCTTTTTATTTAAGATTTATCTCCAAAAGCCTATATTGTTTTTACGTGTTTCATCAAGAAGTATTATTAAAGTAAAGTACAGCATGATACTGACTTATCATATTTATATTATAGGTGATAACGAATATAGTTTCCCGGTGTCTAAATTAGAGTGATGAGAGATCGAAACAGATAAATTAAAAATTTGTAGTCAATCGCGATTACAATAGAGTGTATTTCGTTTTCAATCTTAGATTCATCGCGTTATACGCAGAGGATGGAGCTGGAGAATCAAAAGAATAATTGAAATAGTTAAAGATTAAAAAAGAAATTTTGAGAAGTAACGCACGAAGCACTAAGGTAGAAATGAAAAGGTTTTCCAATGACAAATACTATTGGTGGGTTTTTAACTATTCAGGAAGTCTCTCCTTCTGCATTTCAGTGGTTGTAAACAACTATCTCAATATTATACCATCAAATAGCTTCGTAGTTTTAGATTTAAATTTTTAAGCAATATTATTATACAATTTTTTAAAATAATTTTCATTCAACATTATTATAATTATATTAATTTTTGTTCTAGGTAAGCGAATTTTTCAAGTTCATTGTCTATTATTAATACTTTAAAAGTTTTGGTGAGTAGAAAATAATTTTATTATATTTTGCATGAGTTCCTAATTTCAATAAAAATATTAAAAACAAGATAATTCGACTGTAATATGTTTAGATATTATTTTTTTTTGACGTCTCCGAAAAAAATTTATATATTGAAATTCTCTTCTGATAATAGTACACTAAGAAATCGTATAGATAGTACTAAATCTAAATATAGATATAGATGTAGTTAGATATCAAGGACATGGACCAGGAAAACTACTTTTCATGAGTCTAAAAACTCAAAGCAAACTCGAAACACATAGCAAAGCACTGTATAAATGTGCAAGCATGCGTACAAAAGCAGCCATACGCTTCCTTGATCGACAGATTGCAGCTTTACATTCCAACAGGTTCAGAGAACAATATCAGCTGGGGTGGGGAGTGCGAAGGAAGAGGAGAAGGGGGCAATATCTTTGGGCTTCACGTCAATGGCCTGGACGAGCTCTGTCGCTGGGGCACGGAGCACCCGGCACCGCTCGTACCTACAAGCCTCGTAAGTAGCGTCGGCGCGCACCGCCTGCCGTCTCGTCCGTGTATATGCGGAGGCGCCGCGCGCGGCATATGTAGGTCAGTCAGCCTTGACTGCGACGCTACGTGCTCCGCGAGCGCCGCGTCAGGGCCTGGCCGATGTATAGAGAAGCCTCTGCTCCCTAATCGTCACGTCTCTAGTTTAAGCAGTCCTTATACAACCTTCTCGTTCAGTCGTCGCGTTGCACCCCCAACTGCGCACACGAACGTGCGCCTTGACGCGTGATGCATACCTTGGAAATTATCTTTTACGCCGGTTAAATTATTCGCGAGCTTTATGCGATTATTTCGAGTAGATTTTATTTTGACAGCTGCGAGAAACGTCGCTGCGTAAAAATTAACGTTGAATGGGCAAATAAATGCTTTGGACAGTTATAAACTTTTCTTGATGATTGTTATAAACGTCGGTATGGATATATATTTTCTAACAACGAAATCTGAGAAGAATGTAAATCATTACACAATGAAGTTAGTACAATACATTTACGTCAAGGAAACGTATGGATGCCGCAATTTGCATGACTTTATACACAAGCAATGCAACAATGAGAAATGCTATTTACAACATTTTCATTATTGATAACGCTTCACATCATTTAGATTTATAAACCGGCTGCCAATATGTAGAGACATGACTGAAGACAAGAAACTCAATCGAATGATTCTTTATATTAATTTAGTAACTCTGGTACTCGTAACATTTTGACGTCTAATAAAGGGCCGTTATGGTCTCATAAGATTTACATGAGACGTGAGCAACGCATTTGGTGCTGATAACAAAGATTTAATCTTAAAAAAAATTTAATAATAAAAAATCTATTTGAAAAAATAAAAAAAATGATCTTCTAATTAAGTTCGAAATGAATAGTCATGAAAACGTTTGTTATTATTAGACGAAAAATTCGTTCAAGTCATGCTATTGATGTAACTGGGTTGGTATATATGTCCATTTAGTTCTTTTGCAGAGTTGAAATGAGTATTCAAATATTTCGATTAAGTGCACCATTGCCCTCATTTTTTAATTATTGCATTGGTTTAACAATTAAATTATGAAATCAGAAATAATCCTTAGAGTTTTTAATTTATCAGTGTATACATAATTTTATGTTATTCACACTTTTTATTAGTTAAATTGATACTTTAGATAGTGTCTAAAAACCAACTATATATTTATAAGTAGTATAGAGAATAAATTTGTCGACAAACAAGTTCTTGCAATGTGTTATACGTGCTACCTGTAATAGTTTGATATTATTAATGCAATGAATAGTTTTTATGATTATATTTTACAGCCGTGGTGTAAAATATAATCATACTCTATTGAAGAAGCAGTATAAAAACAAAATTCTGTGGAATAAACACATGAAAGTCAGTAATAAGTAAATTTAACTCCGCTAGTCATATAAAAACAGGGTTTTTTCACTATTTTTAAAAATTTATAACTCTTTTCTGAAAGCGCTGCCAATCTTGGTCCGGGGCTTATGTTAAAGGGTTTACAATACAGAATCAGAAAAAAATTTGTCGAACAAAAAATATTCTGTCGCACTCCTTTCTTTTTTTTGATAAATGTACACTGAAAAGTAGCTAATTAGAGACTTTCAAAAAGGGACATAAAAAAATATGACATTCTAGAAGTAAAATGCAAAGTCTTTTCCAATGAATGTGCTATAAAAAGGGTTTCAGGGTTTTGAGTAAAAAATTGGTAAAAGTTGAGTTTTCACCAAAAATTGCAAAAAATAACAATTTTTAATGTGCAATAACTTTTGTAATTATTAAAATATTGCTCTAAAAATCTAGGAACATGTTTTTTTCATAAAAAAGTAAGTGTCTACAAATTTTGAGCAATTTAAAAATTTTGAGTTGCTCACTTCACCTGAAATATCCCATGTTTTTAAAGCTCAATCCTTGATTCAGTTACAAAAGAATTTACTGTCTAGACGCGTAAGACTTATCTAGTCTCTGAGAAGGTGTTATTTATTGTGTTGAGCTTTGAGGATTATACATCATAAGACGTAACAATTGACTAGTAAAAAGTTTCAATCTATTAAAACTTTTAGTTTTTCAAAATGTCAAATTATTTTTTAATATTCCTTACAGATTCTATTTCAACCGTGAGTAAATGTTGTCAAAATTTTTTCCATAAAATTATTTCATATCATATTTATTTTTATACATCAAATCAGAAACATTTGATAGCTTATGAAGCAACAACTGTTACTAACAAGAAATATAGGTACGTTATCATAGTACAATCATTAAACATTCAGCAAACCGATGTAAATGTTTTCTTAGTTATCTCTTTTTTGAGTATCTGTTGAAATTATGTAAGATCGTTACTATAGAAACTTGATCTTGTACCAACAGATAAAGCATCCCTTGCTATCTTAGAACTAGTAATCACAGTAAAACGTTCCCGAGCGTCGAGTTCTCTGAACTCTCTCTGCCTCCCCACTCTCCATCCACTCTCCATGCTCTCTTGCTTTCTCTGTTATATCTTAGTATTCTATATGTGTTTAAAAATGTCAAATTAATTCAGCAAACTTGAGCAGGTGAAAACAAGTATTAGTCTAATATTATTTTTGTTGATTTTGTTAATTTAATACAATCTAGGAATCTAATTTAAAAATCGTGACATAACATAGGTGGATTCTTTCTTAAAAATAAGTTCTCATAAATTAGAAATCGTCCGTAGAGTGTTTTAAAAAAATTCTTGCATACAAATATTAGTGCAGAGGGACTACGAGAGTTACCATGTATCATTCAATAAAGATTTTTTCAGCAATTATTGTTCTTAAATTTGATCATTAATGTTTATGTATCGGTATATATTGATAAGAAAATTATACGAAATATGCAATATAAACTTTGGATGATGAATGCAGCAATTACTGATTCCGTTAAGTTACCGTGCCCTGTGTTAAAAATATACCCTAGTTAGTATTTTAAGCATAAAGTATATGTAAAAGTATTGTCGACTACAAACCACATTTTTGTTTTGGCAAATGAAAGTAAATATAAAAATATGATAAAGCAGAGATAAGTAAATAAGGTAAATGGTAAACACGGCAAACGAAGTGGGTTTAACGCATTCATTTATTTATCATGACTTGCGTCTCTTTGTGTTAAAAAAACTTGGCTTGTACTTAAAAGAGAGAAAGAGACTTCAAGTCTATTCGTACAGATTCCATGATAGTAAGCACTGAATGTTCGCACTGCACTTGGTTACGCATCGAAAGATATGTAGTTGAGTAGGTGCTTGTACCGAGCCAGCGAGAGCAATTGGAGTGAATTCGTGTTCATGTATCTTCCACATTTTCTTTGACAATTTTAAGGTCGTACAGAGCAAATAAACTGCCATTAATTGAGTAAGTGTACTAATTTGTTTCGAGCGTAGCACGTTTTTGAATTTATTTAAAAGCAATAAAAAGCACAACGCACATTTGTGCACACGATGGTAAATAAAAATAGTAGTCTGCTTTGCATTTTAATGCCTCCGAAATTCTGTTTTCGTAGGGGAAATGGAGATTTTATGTAACAGAAGGGGCTTCTCCACCCTTGTCTCCGGCCACGACCCCTCAAAGTCATGCATAGTTCCTGCACTCGTGAAGGGAGGTCAAAGGGCTTGATCGTTGAGAACGTCACGTGTCTGCGTATCTACTTTGAAACGCGACGCCTTCAAAGTACGAAATTATTTTCCTTGGGAATATACTTTTAAAAGGGAGTCATATAAATCAATTTTGATCTGTTATAAAAATATATAAAAATACATAAAAACTTAGAACGCAGTTTTATATTTCGCTTTTCATTAAGTCATATAAGAATGTAAGTTATATTATTATTATTATTGTTATTATAATTATTATACAAGTAAACTATTTTTCAACGATTTTTCGTTTAAATTATTTATTTGTACAATATTTAACTTTCAATTTAATAGAAAATAAAAAATCATTTTTTTTAACTCTTTAAATATGTACATAATTTTATTTGTGGATAATATTTGATTTCTATATTTTCACTTTGTAGCCTCATTGAGTAGCTTTCGCTCATTTTGTGTTAAACAATATAGGTTTTCACACAAACACTATATTTGAATTTTTTATTAATTATATTTATAATGAGAAAAGTTGCACATTCATGGTCAATATTTAAAGTTTGTCACCACGTGTTTCTCGCGCCTGATTGTACTTGAAGATATTGAAAAATTAAGAAAATGGTTTTATTTAAAATATTTTGTGCGCAATATTTTAAATACGGAATTAACAAAGTTACTAAAACTTTAGTATTATAACAACTATCACAGTGATAAAAGTTATTTTTGTCTGTCTTTTTTCTATAGTTGATATAATAAAACAGTTTATACTTCTTCTTTGAATATTCAAGAATAAATCAACGTTTCTCCGAGTTAATAAATATAATATGATATCCTTTTTCCTTAATTTTTAGCCACTCCGATCTGTTAGGGCTCAGTACAGGAATTATACTATAAATAATGTAGTTTTATTATTCCATAATTTGCGGTCCAATCAATAATAAAAAAAAAATATAATTATAAAAATGAATTTTTATCATGTTTCTAAAATATTTGAATGTTCATTCTTGCGTATTAAAGGTACCCAGAACCGAGGCACATTTGTTGGGGATCGCGGAAGATGATTGTTTAATTTTTTAAAATAACTTAATGTTATTATAATAGTTGAAGTTTTTTTGGTATTTTAATTTTAATCCAAAAAATGTTAAAAAGCCAAAAATGTTTTGAATTTAGCACTATGTGCATATATAGTTAAAGTTTTATTAAAGGATATTCCCGATAGTAGATTAATGGACAACAATATTGCCGATTGAAATTTTACATATATTCATTCATTTACGACGCTTTAATAGCTATTTTATGTTACAGTTGAAAAAAATCTATTTTATTAAATAATCATGATATTTGGAAGTAACTAATGTATAAATAATATAAATATATCATTTTTACTGTATTTATCTTTCGTTTCCTAATTGTAAAATGATTGTTGCTTTACAAATGACAAACAATAATCCAGTTAATAATAAACTAAACAATGCACAGTGTAATAATTAAATATAATTATGGGAGTTGTGACCTACGGTTCTACGTTAAAACAATGCTCAGTCGTTCTCTTTTGTGTTTCTTGTCTGTGTATCGTAATAAAACACCTTATTTCCAACTTAATATATTTTTAAAAGGGTGGAAAATTTCCTTATTAACGAAAAAATTGGAGAAAACTGTGTAATTACGACCACTGACTTTTAATTCTTTTTTTAAAATGACTTCTTCCTAAAAAGACATATCATTTGACCCGGACTAGATTCAAAACTCTATTTCATTACACAATGATGTGTGTGGCGTAAATGTTTACCTGACGATGACGCAGGACAACGACGTTGGGGCGAGCGATCACGGTGCAATGAAATTACGCGCGTGGTCGTGGTATAAGGGCGGCCACGGCGGCACAATAATGGAACCCAAACAGAATACTAATAGCCGTGAATCTAATTAAGAGAGGGAGAGAGAGAGGTAGACAGAGAGAGAGAGAGAGGCAGATACTATCAGCGTTCCTCCATCATGCATTGCTACGGCTGATATTGCGAACTCAGGGCCCGTCTGCATTCTCGCGTGTGGCCCATGGATTAATTGACACACGTAAGAAGCTTACTAATTACGAGCATGTCAAGGCTACCAGTTCAAAGTCGCACGCTCATAGGGAAGTCCACGTTTGGCTATGCTCCAGGACACGTTGTTATAAAGTTCAAACCAAAGCAGTGAACCGTTTTTTTGAGATTCATGGGATATTACAGTTTCAAAACCGAGTGCCATAATTCTTTTTTGATTAGGCAACTCGTTAAAAGATATTGTGATGCGGTCGAATGTGAGCGGCAATTTGAATTAATCAAAACGAATATTTAAGAGTTACAAAGTTGCATGATTAAGTTACCTACTTAATGATTGTCCTTAAAAAATCGTCATTGATGACTAGCCAATAGTAATTTTCTAGATACTAATAAATTTATCATTGGAAAAAATCGGATTGGAGAAAAAATTTTTAAGGGCGAATAGCACAAAATTTTCACTCAAAACATTCTAGAATGATTAATAATTACATTATGGAGGATAAATGAATTTGAGCAAGTCGATAATTATAGTACTAATTGCGTTAAAGTAAAATATCCAACACAGGGATAGAACTACATAGGGAAAAGATAAAATACAAATTTTGAAATGAATAAGTACAATTTTTCAAAACTCTTGGGTACAATTATTCATTTAAAATTTTTCTCGACAATCTTCTTCTTTTGATCTTAAAAAGTGATGGATAAAATTTGTCACACAGTAAGACTGTGTTGATTGGTTGTTGTTGCCTTATTCAATTGGTCTATATAGAATGTAGACGCCAAACCGAATGTGTTTGAATTTTTAATATTAAATTTTTATTTGAGTATCTAACTAAATAATTAAAATAGTATAAAAAATTAATTAATTTATTAAAATTAATCTTATAATTGGAACTCATTAAAACGAACGTTTAAATTAAAACTAATATCATGACTATAGTAATAATCTCAAAAAATAAATAAATAAACAAATAGTGTGTGCAAAGCGCGTTTGATGTAGCTAGTTTGTTCAAAAATGGAATAATGGAAAATGTTCAAAATTATAAGGCATATACGAAAACAACCGCTCATTTTTTGTTTTTCTCTTGCATTTTTATAAATAAATTCACTTTTCAAAATAATGATGAATTGTAAGAATATATTATATTTTACGATTAGTAAATTTTAGAATATAAGTACCAATAAATTAATATCCATTACTTTGTACAAATATAAAAAGAAAGCTGGTATGATCAAAATGTGCCATTAAAGTATCTTAGATGATAATAGGAGTTTAGTACTTGTTTAAACCATTAAAACGATTATACCCTCGAACATTCAACATACCGTTATTTTATGCGAATGACTAAATGTAATTACAGCTATAAACAATGCAGCTATTAAAGTTTAGAAGGATATCAAGCTCTATTGTCACGTGACTTTAAATGTAAAATGTAAACAGCTTTATTGTTTAATTATGAAGCGGCGTTATAAAAAAACCTAAAAAGAGGATGATCACGAATATGTAATAAATAGAAGAATGCAGGAGAATGTAAAATACTAATGCTATTGTGTGGAGCTTGTTAAAATATGAAATTTAAAAAAAAGAATAAATCCGGAAAATGACAAAGAAAAACTATTATAGTAAATTCCAACGTACGAGAAAACTTGTGTAATGGATACTTTTTATTAGTCTAACTTTAAGAAAGTGTGGAAATAATAAACAGAAGAAAGAGAGCTTAAAATAAAATTTTGTTTAAGTGAAAAATATTAATTTTATCATGTACAAAAAATAAAAGAAAATGCGCAAAACCTTATTTCGTCAACATAACAACAAGAAATCAATAAGTAACTAATATTAGTTGTAAACTCAAAATTTACATTGAAGCCAAGATAATCTTGTCAGACTAAAATAAGTCAAAGTCAAAATGTCGTAGACATACATCCCTCCATTACACATTAAATTTCCGTTTCGATTTTTTTTTCATTCTTCTAAAGCTTCTCTATAGGAAAATAAAATTAGTTTTCCTGTTAACGAATTTTTTTCAATGTATCAAAACATACTATTTCGATGTGAAAATTAGATTAGGAATTGAACTAATTTCGTACTATAGCATGAAAACCTTTTTTAAAAATTATAATTATGAGATTTTAATTATAGTTACTAGTAAGAAAATCTTATGAAAAATCTTAAAAAATGAAAAAAGAAGCTATGGAAATTGGATATTTTTTTTTATATTTTTTGAGTATTAAACATATTGATTCACATGAAAGTTGTATCTTTTAGTATTTTTGACATTAAATTAAATTACCTATTAATAAATTCGTAATGTACTTAATATACTTAATAATGTTTGCTGGGAATAGTAAGTAATTTTAGATTGCCGTATAACATTCTAAATATTTATCTTAATTTTTTTCTTTACTCGAATATAAATTATGGTAAATTTAATTAGAAACTTGGTTGGCTATAAATAATAAGACAACCGCGTTTCTCCGATTCTGTTAGGTGAAATCGCAACGATCGTTCTGTTCGCGTACAACCACATAAACGCCTCATTTAACTATGAGAACAAGTATGTCCAGCAGTATCTTTTGCAAGCTCTATTTTTGAAACACATTTTTACTAACAATTGCTACACTACTCAATTATGCACACAGACACACATATTTAGGACGTTGCTACAATAAACTTCATACGAAGCGCGGCTATGTCAACCCAAATTTTTTTCTTACATGCTTCTGTTGCTACTACTACTATTGCTGTTACTACGTTTGTTGGTGCTGTTACTATTGCTAAATGTTACTGCTACTGCTACTGTTATGACTAGTGCTTCTACTGCTGTTATCTCTTTCTTTTAAAAAGTCAAAACAATTTGGAAGAAGATAGAGAAAATGAATGATTTGAAGCGACGAATAAATAAATGAAAAAAGCCAAGAGCGAAGAAAAGAAGAAAGAAGTACAAGAAGAAAAAAAGGGAGAGAATAGTTGAGTGTGTGAAAGCAAGATTGCAGCTACCGCTCGGCCATTCTCTTCAAGAGCTTCGAGCCTCCGCTGACTGTCGGCCTTCCTTTCTAAGGCGTTTTTACCACCCCTCCTCCTTTCTCTCTCTTCACTTTCGATCACTTTGTCGCTCGTTCTCAACCCCTACTTTCACACCACCCCCGCATCGACAACTTGTTCTGGGATAAGTACGTCCTCGTTAAGATACCACAGGGAACTTATGGCAAAGTTGCCAATACTGTCTTCTACATGCCCTATCGGCACGTGAATTGCAGTTGTAACATAAACCATCTTTTTCATGCAAGTGAGCTTGCGAAAATTATATCACTCTTTAGACTAACTTGTTCTTAACTATGCGTTTTATGGTCAGTTGAAAATTGCTTGGAGAAAATTCTTTGTTTTCATACATTATAAAGTCAATACTTTGTGCTAAATCAAATTCTATGTACTTAGTTAGGAAATATTGCATAACACTACAGTATGTAAAATGAATGCTTTTGCGGTTGGCCTTTTACCATGTTGTATAAAAATATAAAATTTCATGAAAGACCCTTGCGAGATAATTTTGTGAGAAATTAGTTTTTCAAAAATAGAAAAGTTTTACACACTAACCTGACTAACGAATAATATATTTATATATACTTTTGTTTCTAAAAAATTCAGAATTCAAAAATTAATTAATGTACAATTTTTTGTTAAGGTGGAATCTGATAAGACATCATCTATAATTTATTTATTAAATTGTATTTATTTAAATATCATGAATGTTAAAGTTTGAAGAGAAGACTAAGTTATACAAAAAGTGATAAAGTAGAAAAGAACACTTCTTCAATTATATTTTCAATTTCTTTTTCTTCTTTTTTCCTGAGAATCAAGTCATTCAAATATTACCCTCGAAATTGAGACAGGTTAGAAAGCCCCAGGGTATCCGGCGACTAACTTGCCGCTGTGCATCAGTCACCGAATATACAATACCGGATATTCTCCCGCACGAAGAAACAGTCGGAAGAACACGCGCGCGCTCCGCTGGATTCCCTACAGACAGTCCCGCGGTACCGCGCACACTCTACACTTATGTCTCACGCTGGCGCTCGGCTATATACGTGTATATCTGCTGCGGCTACGCTGGGCAATACAGTCCTATATCGTGGTTCCTCTCTCACCCTGCTTTTCCCTTTCCCTCGGTTTCCTCCCGATCGTCGGACTCACGTAACGTAATAACATAATACCCGTCCGTTCGTAGAACACGAACTAGCCCCCGGCCAGTTTGACCGGGGCCTAGTTAGCCAATATGGCCAACGGCAGCCATCCGCACGTGGCAAGAGATGGAGAGAGAGAGAGAGAGAGAGAAACCGTGCTTGCAAGTCTCGAACTAAAGGTCTTCGTAATTTCGGAGGAGACGGCTAGGTAGTCAAGTGCGAGAGAGTGCCACAAGAGAGCATCTTTGAAAAGTCGTGCACTGCAGCTACGGATATCGCTTATTGGTTGCGTTTTCTTTTTCGAGACCTTTTTCCCTGATTCTTCGAGGGTAAAAAAGAAAGGCTACTGTTTCTGACTTGTTTTATTTTTTAACAATTTTGGAACTGCAGTAGAGCCACGCTATGAATATCAAATTCTTTTTTTGCTTACAATAAAACCACATTTTTTAAAGATCGACCATTTTAGTATATGTATTAGATCGCAGAGAAATGAACAAAGTAACTAGCAGATAAACGAATAAAGGAAGATTCGATAAAAAAAAAAATGACACGATGTGAGTCGCCGAGGAATTAAACCTTGGACATTCCATTTTCGTAATTGCTATCCAAAACTTTTTCTGGGATTCAATTTCAAATTGTCTTGAAAATCCGGTAGTTATAACATTTAAGACAAAGTAAATACACCTTCTTGAAAACGGATCTGAAAGGGGCTTTGAGTGTAGATTTCTGGTATTGTATAATAAAGCTCGGTATTTTTTATACCATCTCTGATCTCATAGCCTATTTTCTTATTGGGATATGTATAATTTTATTTTGTACAATATAAATATACCTAAAATAGTTGATTTTTCCTTATTATTTAACAGTATATTTGGATCTACTCAGAAATATTGGATACAAAAGGTTCTCGTTATAGTAGCGGTCGTATGCAAAAACGAGGTTCACAGCGAAAGTCGACGCAGTAGGATTGATCTCCTAGTTTCATTGAGATTTTTTTTTTTACTGCAATCAGAAAAAAACAGTATATATATATGATTGATTTCTGGATAAAATATTTTAGTTTACATGGCATTTATATTTAATTAAAAACAAAAGAATATGTCAGTTAATTCAGAAATTCAAAAAATATTTTAATGATATATAATGACGCTTGTCAAACGCATTTATAATAACCATAGGCCTACAAAAAGTATTCTTGATTTGAAATGAAAATGAACCTATTAAAATAATTGACATAAAAATTAGTCCTTTTTCGTATGTGTGCGTGTATGTGTGTACGCTCGTGTATGTCGAAACCCTTGGACAAAAATATTTTCATCTTCAACCAGAGTTCATTGTTTAAAGGAAACTGTTCAAAAAGGATTGACAAATTTTAAAGGTTAAACATTTCTTTAATTTTCGTGCATTTTCTCAAAAAATTTTTATTCACCTTTGCAAAATTTTTACCATCTATTCAATTTACAAATACCGTATTGAACTATAAAGTCAAATTTTAATATTTATAAAGCTTCACCAAAAATTTTATAATATCTCATGAAGAATTATTGATTATACAATCCTTTGTTTTCCAGGGTCTTCTTTGAAATATCATCATAATGACCAAAATGAACATTGCTATATGAAAATGGGACAAAAAATAAAAAAATTCATTGCTCAAACTCGTACAACTAAATGTTTGGTACTAATCAATCTTTTACCTCTACTCCGAATCTGAAACTTATTTAATCAAGTTTAAAATTTGATTTCATATTGGTGTTTGCAGAAAAACTGAAAACATTTTAGTGGTATTCAGTTTTATCGATCTGACGGAGGCACGGGGATAAAAATTAAAAAACACGACTTCTAGTTGTCAGCAACGTTTCGTTGGCTCGTTCTGCCAACCTCGTCAGGCTGTGTTTTACTAATAAAAAGTAAAATATAAATTAATAAAGGACAAAAACATAAAAGTTTCAACAGAGATTTAAAAAACTCGCGTATCAAAATTCTCACCTTATAAAATTAGTGTGTTACGCAGTACATATATAATGTCAAAAGTAAAGACATGACCATAATAACAAAGTATTTATAGTCTATTTAAACGATAACAATAATTTAACTTGTACATCGTATTAATGGAAAATATGAACTGCTAAGAAATCCGAAAACATTTTAATTATATCAGTTTATGTTTCTGTCACTAAAGAATATATCCTGTCTATAAAATTTTATATTCAAAAAAGTTCGTTTCAGCTACATACGTATGAATATCCAAAAGTTCTGTTAATAAATCAAGCTTAAAAATAAAATGATAAGGGGGTTTATAAAAGATTCGCATTATCATCTGCATATCATGACTTTCAGTAGTAGGCTACGTGGCAGGTTTACGTGATCTCAGTAGAACTTTCATGAAAGTTCTAAAACTACTCTTTATCGCATTTTATGGAAATTATTTCAAACTTCAATCCACATCATCATGCAGGTCAAAAATAAATACTTATGAATCATATCACAAAAGTTTATGTACCAAAAATTTAAGAACTAATGTACATACAATGAGGAAATTCAATTAAAAATAAGCAAAGCATTTATTACATTTACTTTTAATAATTTACTTTTAATAATTCATTATTTAAATCTCATAATGTTCACACAGAAAAAGAAATCTTTACATGAAAGGAATGTTGTTAACTATTAACGAATTGACATTGGATATGGACAAACGAATATGAGTATGAGTATTGGATATGGACAAACGAATATGAGTAAATAGTTCAACAAATTCATTAACAGTTAAACATTAAAGTCACGGTGACTTAACTCTATTAAGTCATATTCATCGGTCGGCGAAATGGAAGGACAAAATCGTATTCGTTAACTATTGAGACATATTCCATAATTATTAAGAGATACGAATTTGAAACAAGAAATCATTTGCATTAATAGCACGAGGCATAAATACTGTTGTTAGATAAATAATATTTTTGTTTTATTTGAATTCTCTATACGCGTTTATAACTTGTGCTCTATCTAATACATATCAACACAGACGCCCTTTTGAATAATACGTTCTCAGTTAGTTCGATGCGATACCTAAAAGGGTCAATCGAAATTGACATTTGTTACGAAGGTAGCGAAAGTAATTTTAATCTGGTCGGCTACCGTGATTCCGATTACACTGGTGACATCGATACTCGTCATTCAACGTCTGATTCATTTTTGAATTATCTGGTGACCCGGTAAGTTGGTGCTCTCAACGACAAAGAATCGTAGCGTTGAGTAAGACTGAATCTGAGTACGTGGCAGCAAGCGCAGCAGCCACAGAAATGATATGGCTACGCAGACTGTTAAGTGAGATTGGACATTCATGCAAAGTGGCTTCAAAATTATTTGTTGACAATCATCAAAGCGTCATTCGGCTAACTAAAAATCCAGAATTTCATAAAAGAAGCAAGCACATAGATGTTCAATATCATTTCGTGCGAGAAAAACAGAACGAAGGAAAATTGACTGTCGAATATGTAAACAGTGACATGCAACATGCCGAAATGCTTACAAAAACACTTGTGCGCGACTGTTTTAAGAAAAACTGTATTTTAATAGGACTCAAGCCGTTCGTAGAAATTAAACAAAAAGCGGGAGTGTTAGATAAATAATATTTTTGTTTTATTTTTGAATTCTCTGTACGCGTTTATAACTTGTGTTCTATCTAATGTATATCAACACAGACGCCCTTTTGAATATACGTTCTCAGTTACTTCGACGCGAACTACCATCCGATACAGAGGCGCTTCACAATAACACAACACATTACCTTTTGCTTTCCACGCATTAACAACCACGATTTACTATTACAATAAAATATAACTCTATATGCGAATACGCAAGAGTTTTATTTATTTACCCGAATAACCATAACAACTGTAAATTACTTCTTAATAATAAATAAATCTGCGTTCATCACAAATACTACTTATGCGTATAGTTTTAAAAACTATAACTCGTTAACTGTAACAATATTTTTTTCATTGTGCAAAGAAAATGCTGCCTAAGTACATGCATTTGTTTTCTTGGCATTTCTACAATTCATCCCTAGTCCTGACAAAAAGCTTCTATGACACTTCTCTTTGATAAATAAAATTACAAAGCAAGTAAAGCCTTCAGTAGCTCTATACTCATCAATATCGTTGACGTAATCTGAAATTTATACTCCCACCGACACTCTCTAGACCAACTACTGCATTAATTGCCGATAAATCAATACGCGCATTTTATTAAGTCGGCTTATGCAGCCAACGTTACCGTCGTCGTAGTCATCGGTCTATGTGAGCCAGCGTCGACGCTATTGCCAATTGCGTAGTCTAGACATTCGGGGCACCTGACAAACGCAAATACTCAGAGGCTTCTACGATCGATACATCATCGACTGACGAAATCGCAGCCGTCGTCGCCGTCGTCGTCGCTGGTGTACGAAAATATATGAAACGCCGACGTCGGCGAGCTCGCATGCAAACAGAAAGAGTGAGAAGACGGCTTTTCCATATTACGGGTAAGCCATGTATGCATGTCGCGCGTTTTTAAAGAAGAGACGGAGAAAAGAGGCAGAGCGAGGTAGAGAATGAGATAAAGAGAGGGAGAGAGAGTGAGCAGCGAAGGAAGTCCCCGCCGTCGTCCGATTTTTAATAATGTGAGATATGGAGTCGAGTAGGAGAACAGTGTACGTATAACACTCAAGGAGTTCGCGATATGAGCAGCGCCCTCGCCCTTTTCTCAGACGTCGCACTCTCCCTCGCTCTCTTTTACTCATACCTTCTCCACCCTCTTCTTATCTTTTTCTCACTCCTTCTCCCCCTCCACGTCCCTCTCGCTCATTCCATCTCTTCTTATACTCACTGTATAACTATAAGCGAATATCCATATATACATAGGTTTGGGTATATAACGCGAGTCGGAGGAAGAAATGGCAGCAGAAAAAGAGGTGGCTACGATATGAAGAAATACGGAGAAGAAGGGTCTGCACGTGATGCGTCTGCATTTCTGAAATATCTTTGCAGAGAAGAAATGCACGGAGTACATATATATACATATATATAGTCGCAGCTGGCTGCATTCGCACTGCGGATCGAATCACACGGGATACACATGAACATTCCTTCGTATAACTGACGTACACGGGTTATTTCAAGTATACGCATACGCAATTAAGTACCCTACCGAATAATAATATATCACAATCGAAGCGATTAATTATGCGGATTAAATTATGCAGTCATGCGATTTAATACGTAGAAGGGCGTATACACATGTGTATATAAACAAACGCGTAAAATTCGCTCACCCCTCGGCAAACTTTTACTGCGGGCTGCCAGCGCGCATTCGATTGAATGCCTCGGCACGGCGTGTTTGAAAATAAACACAGTCCTGGTGGTTCTCGCGGCTTGCGTTCGACGCGTGTATGTATAGTTATTAATAATTAGTGCGCTGTATCATATAATGTGGCAATCATTTTACTCGACTTATTTTTCACTCCCGTACATGCGTACCCTCTGCAGAAATCCATTGAGCGCGCCGTATATATTGCATAACAACGCTGAATCGTATATGTATTTATCAAATACGAGGATTGAATTAAATTTTAAATTGTACAAATCATACATATTGCGATGCAAAAAGAAGTCGAAAAATCGAAATCATGCTCGATTGTAAGTTTGATCAAGCGTTTCAATTTTCTTTCAATTATTTCATACATATTATTACCATTATTATTATTATGACGTAAGCTCAGCGGTCGGAGGAGACCATGAGGAAGTTTTGGGTTAAAGGTTCGGTGAAATAATAACGAATTAATTTATATTCCGCAAAATAAATAATTTCAGCAGGTAGAGCATGAAAAAATTGATAATAATAAAAATCACAATTATAATGTTTTATTAATAACCTTAATAAACATCGAACGAGTCGAAAGCACTTGGTGGAAGGGAAGTGGGGGGGGAGGGGTGCTGAAGAGAGCTGGAGGACTCACATCTCTTACAACTATATAATATAGGAAGATATATATAATGTAAAATTGAAGTTTTTGCATAGAGCGGAAAGTAATGCGACGAGTGAAGCGATGAAAAGGGGGGGAGGGGCGTGTGGAGAGCAGCGAGATATGCATGAGGGGGCATACCATCCTTACTTCTGTTTCAAAACTGTGAAAAATTTCGTTTTAAAGCACATCTTTCGCGCATCGTTTTATCCAATATTTTACCTCATACTGCATGAAAAAAATGTTGAATAAATTATACTCAAATGCAATGGATTACATGTCAGCTACTTGCAGAAAAGTGTTTAAAAACTGCATGAACTAATATTATAGTAGGAGTTTCAATATACTTGTCAGTTTACCTTGCAGTTTCGATATTTTTGTTTTAATACATTATAAATGTAACTCATCGATCGCGGTTCAGCATTTTTCATCATATTAATCATAATGTAAGACAAACATTTTCTCAGCTGACAAATTTTTTAATGTTTTATTCAATTGCATTTGCAATATCTTAAATCTTGAATCGTTTTTCGAATGTAAAATAAAAAATAATTTCAAGTATCTATTCGAATTACAATTATGCTGTATATAAGTAATTTGATAACACACCACATGCGCGTTGTCCTATACTCAAATACCATGAAAACTTTTTAATATATTCGCAAGGAGAGATCGTCTTACTCCTTCTCTGTGCATACCAGTCACCTCCGATGCTAACTGCTAGCTATTGTCGACATCTCAATCACTTTCCACGATTCGCGTATCGCGTATCTATAGCAAATAGCGTAATTCCACCCTCACGCACGAATTTCGTAGTAATTCAATTAGCCTATTGAAACACTTCGATTTGCTACTACGCAAACACGACTATCGTTACCGTACAGTATAAATCTAAGAATAACAACCATTGAATATTGAACATTTCTGCTATTTTAAATATACTTCTTTCAAAAACGGAAGATACTTTTAAAAATCCAAATTTATCGCATGGAACTATTAGTACATATCAGTTTTATCAAAATCTATACGCATAATTGTTATAACAAGTTTTTACAATTCGCATGCGACTTTTCTTTTATCTCTGGTATATACATGTCACATCACAGACTCTGACCAGACGCTTTATACGTACCTATGCATACCATGTTCGGTACACCGGAAGCGCGTAAAAGATGTCCAAGAAAAATATGTGCAGTGGGCAGCCGCGCTATGGGGAAAAAATGATCGAAGCGTAAACGTAAATATACGCACAAGCTGTGACAGTGAGACTGCGTCTAGCGAAATTGCGCGCTCAAGGCGAAACGAATGAACTGCAGCGGACGAAAAAAAACCGCTCGCTCGAACGCCACCCATCCTCTTTCTGCTGGTTATGGGATTGATACATAGAGGGCTGCTACGAGCATTTCGCGTGCGCGTAAATTTCCGATGACCGAGTTTTTTCCCGTTTAGAGGCGAGAGTGCTCGACTTTTTTTCGGCGAGGCTTTATTTTATTGAGAGTTGAGAGTGCCACTGGAAGCTGGCTTTGAAAAGGATAAAATTCATTATTTATTTATGCAGGTGTTACTCTGGGGGAGTAGACTTTATTTAATGTTTATCCATTTGGTTTTCACGTGATAGTAGTGGGAAAAACTATGATATTCCTGGATTGTTTGAAAAAATTCATTATTGTAGTACTGTCATCTAGCGTATGTGGAATCTATTAATCAATTACTAAATCATATACATTATATATAAAGTTAGCATGAAGGTTTTTATCGACGTTGAGACAACGAGACATACCTATAGATGATGAGAGACCGTCAACTCAGCAAAAGAACAACTAACTCACAATTCACTTGTTACGGATAGAGACGTTAGCTCGGCAGTAGAAAGCGAGACTATAAACTGCTGGTTTGTGGGTTTGCATCCACTCATGTTTTTTATGCTTTACTTTTCAATCCTCACGTTTATAATATTTTTCATTTTGGTCTATGCAATGTAATGTATATACTTAAATCATTATTATTCGATCAATAATGTTAAAACTAACGTAACACATACCATTAGTTATTTTTTGGAGTAAAAAACGCGTTTAGAGAAGATTACCCACGGGGTGTAAATTTAATTATTTTAAAAGTGCAACCTGGAAAACTAATACTATAATTACTTAGGAAATTAAAAATTAGAAACAAATTATTAAATTACTAAATCGGAAACTTATAAAAACGTTGATCGAATATCAACGTCTGTCTAAAATTGACTTACACTACTTGTATATATTTAGAATCGTGAAAAATTTAATTTACTCTTTAATCACCATTCATTATTCTTTCCCATTAAGTAAACACACCCATGTTTCTCTTTATGTTGTATTTTTATATACTTCAAATGACAAAATATGTTTCATTTATAGATAGCATATTTTAAATTGAATAAATATGTTATGAACATTCTTCTGGAATAATTTGTGCATTAATCATCTTTACAAAATACATGTAAAAGTTACATCTTCAAGTTTCATAATACACATGTTCTTTATTTTTGTTTTATTTTGTAATTTTCCAAATTCACTTTTGAACCATGAAAGTCGTATTAAATTCAATCATATCACTATAAAATCGTTAAAAATAGCAATTAGGACAAGAGATAACGAACGTCACTCGTTATTTTATAAATTCAATTTCGTATGGGATACGCCAATCCGTTTATTTTAAAAAGCAATAACATAAAATAAAAATCGCTATACTAATACATAAAGAGTAAATTAAAAGAAAAAGTATATTAAGTATTTAAATTTGAAATTTGCTGTAAATCAGAATAAAATCGCAAATTTAATAAAAGCGAAAATCAAACGTTTTCCCTGAACTGTGTAGCGAAAACAAACAAATGAAATCCGTCTAATTAAGATTGTACATAGCAGAATCTGACAAAAGCTCTCGCAAGCACTCACTTTGAATCGATATTTGAAATACCTGCGAGATAGCCACACGTATTTGACTGACCTTTATATTATACGGGGGTGTGTTAATTGCGCGAATTTTGAGAAAAATCGAAGCACCTTGCGGAAGTGAGCGATAAACTTGCTTTCTTTTCGCCAAAGATCAAATAAATACCACTGTTCTTGACAATATGAGTTATTGCGGCAAAGCTGTGACCACTGATGAAATACGTTGCAATCATTCAACAAAAGACATGTCCTGGGTGAAGGAGCTCTGTTAATGATGTTAATCTTTATTAGTAAGAGAATCTAATCATGTCAGCAAAAAGTTTTTGATACTATACGTATTGATTATATTAAAAAAAATAGTTCTAGAATTTTGACGAATAAAAGAAGAACGTAGATTTTTACAACTGAGCTAAACTTTCATGCATCACATTCCGGCGAAGATCAAGGAATTTGCGTGGACTGAAACTTTAATAAATAGAGTTAAATTTATATTTAAATGTATGCATAAAATATACATATATACACACCCATATATGTGTTTATGTATTGTAAGCATGCAGAGCGATAAAGACTTTTTTTTTAAAACAGCCTTCTTTAACTTTATACACTCTAAAACGAGTTTTTATCATACGTTTTTAGAGGAACGTTTTTCGTAAAGCTTCTTTTGAAAAGCAATAATTTAAAAGTTTATGTAATTTCGTAGAGTATCATATTACGTGATACGTAGAAAGTGTTTATAATAATTATATACTTTACGCAACAGCACAAACTGCAAAGGTTTAAATAATTAGCAATTTCGACCCGGTAGCGTGTGGAAGAGAAAGCTGACTATGCACGGGATTAGTAGCAGCAAATTAAATCAGTCAATTTACGGTGGCCGACCAAGCGAGCGCGATTGCTTACTCGAATATCACGGTTTACATTCAATCTGGACGATAAACATACCGGATTGTCGGTCCACGAAAGTACTTATGTCCGAAACAGACGAATTATTTGTAATACGCGCATGCACTGTTAAAAACTACGAACAGAAAATTCAAACGTAATTGGTCATAAATGTCATAATAAATCATTATTAACGATCGTATAGGTAGTCGGCTTGACAGTGAATAATGTTTTTCGTGATAATGCAGGTTATTTTAAATTCACTAAAAGAACGATTTCCGTATCCGAAAAATTGTACATTTTAATCCCTTAGTCGGGATTTATGGGTTATAATTAAAATTCTAGAATTTCATATTTTCAGTTCTTTTCAGAATTCATAACGTTGGGGTTTATAAAATTTTCATTAATGTGACGAGTGGTGATTTTCAAATGAAGAAATTAATGCAGAAGGGCTCGATAAAACTACAACGTAACGTGACTCAACGAGGAATCGAAGCTCAGATCTTCCGTTTGCACGACAGATACTCTTCCTCTGTGCTACCGATACCTATGGCGTCTTCCAGTGAGTCGTCCTCATGCTGCTAGGTGTAACTCGATCTACCACGTTACCTTGTGCAGTATATACATGCTTAACAGTGTAGAACAAATGATTACGTAACGTTATAGAACAAATAATTACGTATCAGTATAGAACAAATGATTACGTAACAGTATACAACAAAAGAACTATTTTCGAAGAATTCTTGATGAAATTCTTCAAATTATGAAATGAATCGTAATATATTAATTTTGAAATTAGTAGCATAAAGATTTGAACTGGGTAAACACATGAGAGGTGCCTCTTCCAAATTTTTATCCAAGAATTAAGTCGCTTAAACACACTAAAAAAACATGCCTCTACTTATGCATAATTTTACATCCCTATTAAATTTTAAATATCGCGGACGACTATTTGATAAGGTTTAACGTGTAAGAACGTATTTTATTTTTATTTCAAATATTTTTTTTAACGAAAAAAGAAAATAGAAAATTATACAAAGATATTCATTGTTATTGATGCGAAAATTCATGTCTAACATGCCTAAGCTTAATGAGAATCTAAAAAGGTATTAAAAAGTTTTTTTTTATGTGCCAGATCAAAAAACATGGACAAACATGTTAAACAAAATTCTTTTAAATTTGATGATTGTTTTTATTGGTGCATTAAAAAATGACGGAGAAATAAAAATCAAAAAGCACACGTTTTCCTACATCTACAAAAGTTATAAATCGAGAGACGTGACATATTGTTTATTCGCTACAAATCTTCAGAATATGATGTTAAATGAACTTAATTTTTTATTTAAAAATGTAACAATATCTGTAGAAGCAATTTAAATTAATTAAATTATGACTTTCGAAATTTCTCGAAATTGAACCACTTTTGTTATAACTCATACATCATTTTTTCAATTTCACCGTGCTTCGGCTCCAATAAACGATCGTAAAAACTGAAACGCGTGATTTGTAAGTATGAATTTTTCTATGTTTAACCTAACACAATAATTGATTGTTGAATTCTGTTGAGTAGAGAGTCTCGCATGAACTTCCTTGGACGTGCGAAAAGACAATGGGTCGAAGCGAGAAGGAAAAAAGTGCTGCGAGGGGGGAAAGAAAAGCCAAGAGCCCAGGGCGAAGCGCGCTGCGAGCTAGCAATAACAACCGCTCACCGTTCAAAAAGCAAGCACTCGAGTCAATTACACAACGTCCTTGCGCGTCTAAAACGATTATTTTTCCCGACCAGCGCCAGCGGCAGCTTACACAAGTAATTGGCATCGGGCGCGATACAGCGGCGGGAAAAAGAAAAAGTGAAAAGTGGAAGATGAAAAGAGTTGAGCGAAGAACCGCGGGAAAAATTAGAGCGTGAGAGCCGGGAGCGCGGAGATGGGTATCGTAAGTGAATGAGTTGGTAAGACAGAAAGTTGAGAAATCAAGAGAGAGAGAGAGAGAGAGAGAGGGAGGAGAAAGATGGAAGTATATATATACATGGGTCTTTGGCGGATGCCCCGAAGTAGTATTAAAGCAGCGCATCTATTGAAAATTTAACGTGCCGTAAGCATGTAAGCTCCCGCGTGTGCGCGCCGCCGCGGAATCGCGCGTATTCAGCTTTTCCTCTCTTTCTCTCGCTACTGCTTGCTCTCCGGCCCACCTCCTCCTCTGTCTGCCTCAAGATTGCTTCGAAGATATGTGTGGCGGGGCGCTCGCAATAAATAACCAGCCGGCGCTGCTGCCACCGCGCGCACCCTCGGCCCCCTCGAGCAGCTCTCTACACGTATAGGGCAATAGTCGGGATTCAAGGCGTCTCTTTGTGCCCGCTGCACACACACACATACATATACGTCCGATCGCGCCAAAGTCGCGGCTGTAATTGAGTATCCGCTCGCCGACTCGCCACGCTCCATCTTCTCCTCGTTGTCCCTTATATAAGTATCCCTTTCTCTCTGCGTGCGCGCGCGCGGGCCGATCGTGATTTCTGCGCGCGCCGCGAGCTTTTTATTATCCTTGCGCCGCTCTCTTTCCTTATTTATTGTTTTTTCTTATTTAGGATCCAGCTTTCTTTGTTCTTTAATAGGATTTCGCCGTGATTGCACGCTTATCATGGCAACGCGCACGGGCGGATGCGACGTTTTTTTTTATGCTCGCGGATGCAGGCGTTTACTCACTTTTATTTATTTATTTCCTTCCATTCAGGGTGATATATTTCGGTCACACTTTTATTGGCCGTAACTCTCAAGTTAATTAAAAACAATGAGTAAAAATGTTTATGTTTACAAGGTAAAGTCGTTACAACTATTATAGTCATTGCGTTGAATTGCAAGCACCCCGTGCTTAGTTTTGTTAAAAGAGGTTATTTACAACGAAATTTATTTATTTAGATAAAGAGACATCGGAATTAATTTACTTATATAATTGTATTTCTTCACTTTATTTATTAGTGAAGCACGTTCTTCCAACTATTCGAGCTATGTTCTTATTATCTTTATAATTTTTTTCACGTACTCGTGTAAGAGTATGAAGATTATATCAATCAGATCGTAAATTAATGTACGAGTAACGGAGGAATGCCTGAAAAATATTAAAAAGCTCGAAACGATTTTGTAAAATAAAACGATCAAAAGTTCTTAAGAAAAACGAACATTGACAAAGCGGTCTCGTCGTTCGTATTCACTTTTACGTTGCATGTAGCTTTTGTTTGAGATATATACAATTACAATTTCTCAAGACAATTGTGTTTATTCACGTACTTTATGATCTCGAAAGTATTTTCTTCTTTCTCACGATATTAGCTTCAGATGCTTTTACAAGAAATAAAGAGTGACAATTATCGTGAGGATAATGCGTTTAAATGCTCGGTCTGTTTTTTCATACTTTACGTAGTTCATACCGATTGTTTCATTAGCATTGCTCGACTAGAGAATTCTTCCTGCAATTATTGTAAAGGCTTATTTGATCAAGTAATTACTTTCTTTTAATCTATTTACATGTACGTCTCACAATAATGCTGTTAAGAAGATAAAGAAACGATGTTGATTATAAAGAAACCCTCATTATCCAGGCAATTATTTAATAATCTAGCAAGACACATGGGTGCAGCAACTGCCCAAGGGCAGGCGAGCGTAACGAACGGGCGGCATTAGTCGCATCATGCGCGCATATATTGCTCCACATAATATGCTCGCACATGCGCCACGCGCTCCGGTTATGTACGGTCATACATGCATATGTAAAGCGTGAGTTCGACGCTTCGGGCTCTGCACGCGCGTGCGCGCGAGCGAGCTAGCGGCGTAACACAAAAGATAAAAAAGACATTGCGCGGCACGCAGAAAGGCCGAGGCGGCTGCGATAGGGAGAGAGACACTTTTGCGAACAGACTTCATGAGAGCGGCGTACGTGGGTGAAATTTTTAAAGGAACACAGGGGGGCACGCGCGCACGCCCGTATATACCTGCCGAGATATATATGCACGCGTGCAAGGATATATACACGCGCGCACGCGCGGAGACTCGTGAGAGCGAGGGGGTGGGGGTACGGGATTGTAAGAAGGGAGCGCACGTGAAAATATGTACGAAACTTAATAACGTCGTGGAAGTTGTACATGCATACGAGATATAAGGAAGGCAGACGGGGGAGATGGTGGTATGGAAAGAGAGAGAGAGAGAGAGAGAGAGAGAGAGTCGGGGAAAAATTGATATAAAACATTGCAGGAATATTAAGCGGGCCGAAAAATCACGAGGGACTCTGGGAAACTAAATGATGCGTACACGGTGATATGGTGGCCACTAGGTTAGTAAGCGTTTATACGCTGTAATATACGTCTATTCATAATCTCGTGTTTTCTAAGGTAGATATGAAAAACAGAAACGAATTTGAGACGAAATGTTGGCTCACGATGGTTCTGTACTTACAAGAACAGTCATAAACATCACTATTCTTTCGGTGATGACAGCTTGACGAATTTAGGTAACGAAAAAGAATGTAATATTTGACCTATAAAACATAATCTCAGTTTTGATTCCTTAGAAAATATTGGTAAAAAGGTACTATACCCAATAAAAAATACAGTGAAAAAAAATTCAAAATGCAATTCTTGAAATGGCTGGAACAGAAGGGAAAATTTTAGCTGCTCTTTCTTCTATTTTTGACTGCTCAAAATCTCTTGAGAAACCAATATTTTTTATTGGAATAAAGCTTAAATTAATGTTTCTTCTGCCTTCATTTGTAATCTTTCCTTTTTTTATTTTTGCAACCGTAATCTGGGTAAGCCTATAACCGCAAAAGGGAAATCATTTTTATTAACAATACTCCATTATGGATCTTCTTTTTATATTCTAGATTAAAGGGTTCATCTTTAAAATTTCAGACAAATTAGTAACCTGGTGATTATGGATTTGCCCCCTTAAAAATTGGAAGCCGGTTAGGGGTAAAATCTTATTTTATCCTCCAATTATATTTTTTATCAACATAAACAAATCAATCTGTCATTTAATATTTCTTCGTTCATTATATTTAAATATGCCCAGCTCCTGCACTAAAAATACTATAAGTGAAATACTATAAGATAAGATATTAAGCGTAGTATATTCACACCACCACTTTAAAGCAAAGCTCATATTCCAAAACACTTGGAAATCAGCAGTTCCGCGTAAACATCACGCGGAGTAAGTATCATATAGTGACTCTAAAAATGTTCTCCAGCCGCGAGCAACAAAGCTCAGCAAAACTTTCTCACCTGCCTTACATGGGTCGCCTTCTAACGAAAGCCACAGAAACACAGATGTCAAAGTAATCAAAGCCCTCGGAATTCTCTCTGTCTTACGTCTCTCCTCCCGTCACAGGGTCGGCAACAAAAATCAGGAACACACGGCGTCCGTACGCGGGGCTGGTACGGGGTGAGGAAACGCGCGGCCATGCATATTTTACGTCTTTCTCAAAGTCGAATTGAGAGCGGCGACGTCGGTGGCGGCGGTGGCGGCGGCGGGCGCTGCATTAGTCGGGCTGTTGACGAAGTACGGGCTCGCATAGTAAATGTTGCCCTGGCGCGTGTGTGCCCAGGCATCCGGCTTGTAAGAGCCAGCGGCGGCGGCGGCGCGCCGGCGAATTTCTAGCTCAAGCCCAGAGCTCCCGCTAATTAAACTTAATTTAAGTCAGAGTCACGTACCCTCGCCAGCGCGCGAGAGCGCGTCTCGTCGACCGAGCCTTATATGTATGTGTGTGTATCTATGTGCGCGCACGTGCGTGCACGCGTGTAGGTGTTATACCAGGGTGCAGTTCGCAGATGCTAGTCTACTCTGAGAGCTAAGGCGCGGCGCAGCGGCTGTATGAGCAGCACTGCGTTGATCCGCTGGTATACTTCGATGTCGCGCGTCTTCGCGACTAGGATTCGTTGTTTGTAATGCTTGGGAAGAATGAGAAGGTGTGGTATGTGAAGCCTGCGGCGTTTAAGACTCGCGATGGCTCGGTTATTAGATGCACAGAAGGGAATGGACCGACAGGAGGTTGCGTGCTGTTTTGAAAATCCTTTTTAAAAGCACTAAAATTAACATGTATCGGTATTTCATAGTTAGGGGAGACCAGGACAAAACGGAAATGTTAACAGAAAAATAAAAATAAAGTATATAAAAAAAATGTTACTGTCTGTAGAGTATTGGCACCGGTTACTGTATATTCAAAAAATAGATTTTCTCAAAACTTTGTGAGAACGTTTTATTTTGGGTATTGGATGCTGATGAATTTTTAAACATTTTTTAACTGTGTCGTGTCAAAGCTGACAATTTCAGTAGTTTTTCATTTTCTGTCGATTTTGATTAATTTATAACTATTCAGGGAAGCATTTTCAGGATAGACATAAGAATAGATTTTTTTTATAAAACTTCTCAATAAAAAAACCTACGTACTGTCACGGATATATAGTAAGTACAATGATGACGAGGCCGAATCGAGTTGCATACGAAGCAACATATATCAGGACGACTCGAAGAAAAGATCGCATCCGCTCCCGTAGCTCAGTGGACAGAGCAGCCATCGCGAAAACGGTAAGGTTCTGAGTTCGATTCGTACGTAATCTTCAACATTCTATAAAATGTTGCTTAACGTACAAAAACTTAGTAATTATAATTTGTAGCTTTTGAAACTACCTTGATTTATCTATCGTTAATATATTACAGTTTATTTGGTCAAAAAATACAATTTTAGTCTATTTATCTTGGTCGAAGTTCTCCCATATGTAATTGACATATTTTTTTAGTATACTAATGTGTTAAAAGATTATATTTTCCTAACCACTTTAAACCCAGTTATTTCTATCGAAATAATTTATTTGATTTAAGAAGTGTCAGTAATAAACTAATAAAAAAATACTTCGAGTTTATATTGATTTATAACATCTTACTATACGTGTATTATTCAAAAGTACATGTCTGATCAATGTAAGACTATTTTAGTTTATACCTACAGAGATTTATAAATAAGCAAACACTTCTATGCAAACCTTTCTTGATATCATTACCTGATATTGTTTTAAGTGCGTTATTAGTTCTGTACATAAATCTTTTTTATAATTAATCTTTTGCAATTACTTTATAAATGTGCCATACAAAAGTTATTGATTGTTAACGATATTAAAAACTAAAAAAATAGGTAAAATCAGTAAAATCAACAGTATTACTTAATTCCATTTTTCGAAAATGGAAATTATATTCTTAAAAAAATGAAGATTCTACATTTCAAATTGGGAATACTTTTCAAGAATGAAGATTCTACATTTCAAAGTAGAAATTCTACAGATATTTTTAAAAATAAAACAAACTTGACACTTTAGAGTCAAATCAATTGTCAGAAATGTAAATTTGGAAATTTTTGCAATATTTTGTTAAATTTTAAATTCACTGATAACTCTTGCAAAAAAAAAAAAATACTCACGAAGGAAAAAAAATCGAACAAAATTAGCTGCTGTAACTGACTAATAAAACTTGTCGCAGAGGCTTTTTCAAACGAATCTCTCATCCGCCGTCGTCACCATTCGATGGATAATATAATCAGTCAGATCTGGCTCTCTATACCTTCCTCAGTTACTGATGTCGAGAACGTGAACGAGGAACCGCCAGCCGACCGCAGAAATAGATAAAAGGAAAGTGTAGATACAGAAAAAAACACGTGAAGTTAATGAATAATTTCGAGGAATACAACAGGATAAAAAAAAAGAGAGATAGCCAATGAGCGATGAATGGCGTGCTTGCCATGTGTCTCTGATGCGAAAGGAAGGCGTGTTTCTCCTTTTGACAGATTTCGATTGACACGAGCTGCAAAGGCAACCTCAGCGTATAATTAATGAAAAAAAAAGTTGATAACTCCGCATATATTCAGGTGCAGCGCTCTTCTACATTTTCGCTCGCTACGCAGATATACGTACACGCGTAGAATGTGCGTATATACATACATATACACATATATCAGGGCTGGTGCACGCGCGAGGCGAGTAAAGAGATTAAAAGTTTGGCGCCGACGCTCCTGCGCGCCGAGGCGCGAATTATTCAGGGGGCTTATTCAGACCGTTCGCGGTTTGCTTTGGCAGTGAGCGTCGCGTGTACGTGTAAGCGTAGGTTTACGTGTACGTGAGCACAGGCACGAAGCGGCAGCCGCTAATAGCCAAGCGATTAACGTACTTTAAGATCTCGAGACGAAGAATTAAAAAGGGTTTAAGTGACATAAAAGAGTGGCGATGCGAACCTCTCGGTATGCTGCACAGTGTACACTAGACACGCGGTTGCAAAAGCAGGCGCTTTCGACTGTGTAGCGAGTACCAGCTCGTATAAGTCGTCAAAGTATCACATCTTATATGCCGTTCGCAAAATAAAAGATTTCAGTACGAAGTGAAAATTTAATTGGAAGGAGGGGATGCGCGCGTATTCTGTCAACCGAAAGGGAACAAATAATTATAATTAAAATGAAACCAAACCAGGTTATTCGATCATGCGCTTAAATGTGGAACTTTCATTAAATTCATTTCATTTTCAAATTATCAGTTTTAATCTTACTATTTATAAAAAATGTTCTTATTCTATATTTACTAAAAAAAAATCTGTTCAATAAGTACCGTGCAAAATGAAAAGAATTTTCTAATATGTTTTATAGCAATTCTTGATATTAGATAAAATTTATTATTTCATCAAAAATTCATAGTTTTCCTAATATATTCACTATACAAACTTTTTGTACGAGAATATGAAAAAGAATCTTTTCTTTTAACAAATATGGATAAAAATATACATTAAGATTTTCAACCGCAAATCAAAGGAAACAGTATAATTAAATCGACTTTTACATAGATACATAAGTATTTAAAAAATTTAACTCTACACTATTGGAATCTATTTACGGATATTGGAGTATGCTATGATAATATTTTATTTTCAAAAGTTTACATTATTTAAAATAAACGTTACGTTATTTAAAATAAACGTCGTTGTTCTCATAATCGTACGTGTTTGAAGTTTTAACCATTAAATCGTATAAGAGAAACGCTAAATTTATCGTACGTCTGCAAAATAGTCATGCAAACATTGCTTTTACCATTTCTATAAAAAATTTATTATATTTTCTAGATAATTGCGGAAGTTTTATCTTATTCTCAATGATACTCGATCACGCGGAAAATGATTAAACAAATTTATCTTAAACTGTTTGCAGAATCACTATCATTAATCATTTTTCGGAAAGCAAAAATTTCTAAACTATTGTATAAAGAAGATTTAAAACTTTATTTAACCGCCAATTCGTCTCACATCTGTCACAGACGACGTCATAATGATCTTACTTGCGCGACAAGTGTAAAGAAAGACGTTACAGTGGCGTGAAGTGCCAAGAGCAGTCAGATCACATAAACCCACAGAGGAGAGAAGGGAGAGATAAAGAGTTTCGTTCGCGCACGCGTGCAGCAGCGGTAGTAGCAGCAGCAGCAGCATTCGACATAAATTACTCCGCGAGTGCCGGGAGAGACACTCAATAAATTTCCCCTTAAGTATCAAAGTTTCTTGGCAAAGAAAACGTAACACCTGTTAGCTACGTGACGGCAGCTTATGGCATTAGGCGACGAACTCTACTTTAAAATGCCATGCATAGGGAAGCCCTTACACAACCATTTTCACGTTCGCCAAACATATATACATATACCTCGGGAACATGGCACGGGCTCGAGGCCGGAGGCGAAAGAGGCAGAAAGGAGAAAAAGAAGGTCGATGTATATTGTGAGTCGCGCTGCCGCGTTATACGCTACTGCTGTTGCTGCTGCTCGCCGATATTATCGGCCCGGAATGCACGACTAGAGATGAGCAAATCGCTCGTTCACAATGTACTATAAACTACACATTATAAACATCCTAGCAACTACATTAAATATATATTTTTATGGGCAAACTTGTGTCACTTTGTCATTTTCTCATTTGGAGCTTGTCTTTATGAATTATTATTATGTGTTGTCAGTTAAATACTCTTCAAATACATTTATATTAAATATATGTTAATTACAAAAGTGATACAACACTGAATTTAGCAAATGTTGATGTTACTCTTGTTTACAAAAGTAAAGACGCATATGCGAGGGCGCGCTCGCTTGTGTGAGCATGCATGTTGAAGTACTAAGTAACCCAAATGATGTCAAAAGCGCATTCTAACTTTGCACTATTCTTCATAAATTAATTTTGTTCTCTATATATGTTTTGACGTAGTTGGTGTATTTTCTTAAATTTTATTATGAAAAACTCTAGTAAAATAACATTAATGCATTTTCCTTCAAACTATTAACATTTAATGTGCAATTTCCACATTAAAGATAATGAAATTCAATTGTGATACGTAAAAGAATATTTTTGGAATTTTTCAGGTAAATGGTATATTTAAAAGAATGTTTTAATAAAGGCTGCACGATAAAGAAAACAAATTATTTGATTAAATGTCATTTCAATCTAAATGAACGACGTCGCATCTGGATTGTATCAGCATGCGAATAAGAGCGAGAGAAAAGAGAAATTCGTAAGAGAGCATAAAACGAAAGTTAAGGAGTAATAAAATGAAAGTCACTGATCGTTGGAAGAAGATGAACGTACGGTTTTATTTTAAAAAGTTTGGTTTCTCACATAGTAATCAAAAGATGAATGAGCCAACGAAAAAAATCGAATCCATTAAAAAAATTAAAAAGAAACTTAAAGAAGATTTGTTATTACTTGGAAAATAAATGAATAAAAATTTGGCAAATATAAAAGTACCAGAATTAAACAAGTCAATCAGGTCTGAAATAAAAAAAATTAGGACTTTAACCTTATTAAAAAATGATTTATTAAAGCTGATTTAATTAAAGCTTAAAATATTTACATACTGATAGTACATACATAGTGAAGAAGACACTATGACAGAAAAATTTCAAGAAATGTCGATAAATTGCAAACGCAATAAAGATCTTTTTATTAAAATAATAAGCTTCTTATTACTTAAGTACAGTCATATTAATAATCTGTTTTAATGAATCATATAAATCTGAAGAAGAACAAGAGTGTTGATCTTTATTACGACGAACTTCATAGAGACAAAAAATATTTTAACCGATTCGTTCTCGTAACTCTTCAGAGAAAAATCTTCAGACAAATTAATAATTCAAACTGTATTCATCACTGATACTTACTTTTTGATATTATGAACCCCGGTAATGATGCTATTATACAAAAATCCACGATTCCTAAGAAGAAAAAAAAAGTGGAAAAGGAATTAAAACTAAACGAACAACAACCTCGGGCGTGCTTCTTATTGGTAACTGCACCACTACGAATTAATCTTAATAGTAGTCTTTCTCGCGACGACTCGTTTTTTAATTCCCGACTTAATTTCGCCTCGCTTTGCGCGCGTGATCGCGTTGTACATAGCTCCGCGCTGCCAGTCCATTGCAGATAAAGCCCCCCCCCCCTCTGCCTTTTCCTCCTCATCCCGCGCTCTCTCTCTCTCTCTTTCTCTCTCTCCACAGAGATAGCCGCTGTATTCCTTTGTGGAAGCTATTGCGAAAGTGCGTTGAACGCCACGCGCGCCGGCAATGGCAGCTCGTTTTTTCCTCTTTCTCTTCTCATTCCCCCATCCCCGCTTCCTTCCGGGAATAAAGCGGCATCAAACGAAGCTGCACGTCTGGCCGCTTGATTACAGAGATCTGAGTTCAAATCGATCACCGCTGTTTGCTCCCACTCCAGCTTTTTCTTTCTCCCTCTCTTCCTCTGGCTTCCTCCTCTGGTCCGACATGCGACTCGACAGACGCGCTCGCGTTCCGGCTTCTCTCTCTCTCTCTCTCCCTCTCTATCTATCTCTATCTCTTTCGCTCTCTCTCTCTGGCTCTACGTGCTCCAGAGGAGCACGTGAAATCAAACTTTAAAGCCCGGACCGAGAGCAAGCGCATCTCTCCTCCTCCTCCTCCTCCTCCTCTGTAGTCGCTTGTCGATTTATCTGCTCCTACGTTGAATAATTGACGAGCGCGAGGTCAGCCAACCTTAGGCGAATTTCTCATGGCAGCGAGAGACAATCGCGATATCGAAGTCTGATCAAGCGCATCTTATTCTGCGGCTCTGCGGTTTTTGCGCTGCGCGCCAACACCATTTCTGTTTCCTTTTAATTCCGCAAAAAAGCCTTTTTGCTTCTTTATTCCCGTTGTTCGTTGTTTCACGTTATTGCAGCGCGCCGCAAAATATACCGTCGTCGTGGTTCTTCGTGCTCCTCTGCGCTTTTCCTGCCCTCTCGCGATTAAACATTTATAGGACAGAAATTCACGGCTACTGCTTTCAATGCGACTTTATGCAGGTGAGGAGAATACGCGCGCATGCATAGTTAATGCTTTCTTCCTCTCGAAACTTTGAGAATAGTAGTAAAATACATTATATATGGTAATGAGTAACTTACGAGCCAACTTTCTGGGAGTAATTGCTTTTTTTAATTTTGAGTAATCTTCGTGATAAGCAATAAAGGTCCGTTACATCTCTGAAATCGAAAGAATTAAGGTAGTTATCACTAAACCAACTAGATTCGATTTCCAATTAACTTTGAATTTAGGAGCAACTTACCGGTAACTTACACAAGACAATTAACATTACGATTAGCAGCGTTTATAAACAATATTTAAAACATCTATATTTTAAATTAAAAAAGATTTATCAATTAGTTCAAAAGTTATAATCCTCCAAAGTGAAATGCAGTTTCATCTTCAAGCAAATGAGTTCAATAATCGATTTAGGATATAAATAATTTCGGACGTTAAATATCGAACATTGATGTTTAGACTAAGGTAATAAGATATAATTTAATTACCTTAATAGCAATGAAATTTTCAAGCGAGCACTTTATCAATTATGTTTTTCAAGAAATGCTCATTAAATTATCCAGTCAATAGTAAAGGAAAGTCAAAAGTGAAATACTATAGATGACTGCATCGGGCAACAGCATTTATTTAGATAATGATTATATGCCTACAATTATCGTAATGTTTACAACTAAAGTCTACATATAAAATTGATCAATACGTGGATAAATATTTTTCTTTCCAACCAATTTGTCCTGTTTCCGAAAACATATAAAACGTTCTCGTAGCGCTTGGCAATTACTTATCATAAATTACATCGAAGCCTCGTATATTTCAATTTTTTTATTTGCCGAATAAATTCAAGCGAGGAACGCGCGTAATCGCTCGCCGCGCGAAAGGACAAGAATATAGCACCGGTCGCGCACTATATTCAAATCTAGCACGCAGCCACACGACATCCCGTGCGGAGGAAAATTTTTATCCCTCGCTTCCTATCCCCCTACGGTAATCCCAGCGATAATCGCCCTTTCGTAAGAATCCAAAATTCCAACTTTTTGCCCTTCATATCCCCCACATCGCAAGATAAACAGCCTCATATACTTTCCGCATCTTAGCGCGCGCGCGCGCGAGCGAACGCAGTTTACTCGTAAACGTTTAATGGATGGGGGTCAGAAGGTCAAGCATTTTACGGCGCGCAGGCCGCGACGACAACGGCGATAAATCTTGCAGTCAAAGAGCCGATCGATGCGCCTGCTGCTGCTGTGCGGCCGCCGGCACCGCTGTCCGCTCCTTCACGCGCCGCTGCAGCCTGTACCTGTGGCCGAGCTCCGCGTTCTCGCGCTGTCACGCTCTTGGTACGCCCGCCCGCCTGCGTGCGTGCCAGTCCCGGCGTTAAACCAACAGTTGTTACTTATTAAATCCTCCAGGATGACATTTACACGCTGATGAATTTAGCGGTTTTTTTGGAGATTGTAGAAAGTTGCTGCGAAACATTTCTCGCGGTTTCAGTCGTTCAAAAAATATATGTACTCCGGGTGTCGTTGGAAGATTGTTCATACGGAATGTCAAACACCGTCGGTAGCTAGGAATCCTTTTATTTAGTTATTTTATTTAACTGAGTAAGCCTTCAAAATAATAATCTATTTCGATATTTTATCCGAAACTCGCAATAACGATAACACTGAAACGGTATACGTATACTTACTATTAATTAATCGTTTATTTCTCAAGTTTAAGGAGCTTTTAAAATTCATCAATAATTTAATATCGAGTTTCGCGTTATGCTATTATATTTTGTCAGTCTATAATAACTATATGATTTGATGCGCTTCGTAGCGAGGATTCGTTCCTCTTTTAACATATCCATTAAAGTTCTATGAAATGCCAGTTTGGAAACACTGAATAAGATAACGGCGTGAGTTATATACGAAAGAAAATCCAAGCGCTCTGGTGAAGAGAAGCATAAAAGCTTAATAAAGCGCGGTGTGGGGCTCACACACGTAGTTTCTCTCTCCCACACCCCACGTTCAGTTCATGATATTTTCGTGTAAACCGTGTACGTGCTGCACTTCTGCCGGGCCGCAGAGCGTCTGCGTCCGACTACATATTGCGCTGCGTCACTTGCCGCTGCTTCTCCCCTCTCGACGACCACAGACCCATTCCCTATATATACATACATATATGTGGCTGTATATATACGCTTCTCTCCCTTTCGTTCCCTATTCTTCTTCCACGGCGCTGGGCGCTGAAACATAAATAACCATTACGCATGTTCGGAATCGCACGCTCACAGACACACGTACGTATGGAAGATGACGTTTTCAGCACTCGACGCAGCCTCCGGCTTTCTTATTGCGATCGTGCCCCTGGCCGCTTTAGCTCTCGTGATTTACGAGGCGCGTAGGTGTCAACGCCTGCCGCGTGTGTATATATATTTATACGTATATACGCGTGCGCACAGGAAGAAGAACTCGGATTATATCGTGTAAGAAGGGGAGGACATGTGAACGTACATGTGCGTGTATGTGTGTGTGTGTCTACACGCTGCGCGAAATATACGTATCGCTCGTGCTTGCGCTCGCGTTGTCTCAATAACCCGAGCGCGGAATGCAAATATTAAAGTTTCAAATCGAATAACCGCGTACTCGCGCACGTACGTGAAAGTCTCTATATACATATACATCTGTATATATGTAGTACGAGCCATCGAAAATTGATGCCCAGCTACTGCGCGGGTAGTATTGCAGCAAGTTTGATTCGTGCATTGTTTCCCTTCTTTTCTCCCGCGGGGCGAATAAAATGGTACTTGAATTGTTGACGAGCGCAACAGCGGCTTTTTTTCTTCTTCGGCGCGCGCGTAGCCGCGGCAATGACTGACATTGACGAGCGAGAGCTCGCTCGGTTTAATCATTCAGCAGACTGCCGCGGAGTCCGTGTATATATAGGCGTGCGTGAAGTATAGTATATACGCCGTGACTCGCGCGCATTGGCGATTGTGTCCGTTTCAAAGATTTATGGAGCCGAGCTAGAAAGCAATGCCGTTTCGCGTTTTCTCTCGCCTGTAGCTCTACATTGTTATGGATGAAAGACATTGTTGGGGAGTTTTAATTTCAGATTCTGTAAATATTTAAGCTTCATTGGTTTTCTTCTGCCGTTAGAATTCTAGCGTGGGCATGGAATGGGTTACAAGTCCTTTCACATTGCTGTCTACTGCGCATCGAGAATTAGATTTGGTTATTGCCTTTTTCACATGCGAAAGGACTATTAGGGGAGATTGACCGTGGGATGGAGAATTTTTTTTCTGAAAAATTCAGCTAGTAAATGTACTAGCCATGTGCGTAGCGATGCACTTGTATTGAAAGCTGAATTTCGTATGAAAATATGCAGTCCTGTATTTTTCAACACAACGAAAGAAAGTTATTTTTAAAAAATTTTCTACTTTATTTGCAGAATTCACCTCGGTTTGCTGATTAATTCGATGTTTTTGAAATCTCAAAGTGTGATATCGAAGCTTTTTAAAAAACTATCCATAAACGAAACCGGGTTGATATGTACCTTATGTTTCTGAAAACTGATATTAATTTCATTAACGACTTTACTTTCTCAATTAGACAATTATTTTAAGATTACACAAACAATTATCTAAAAAATGCTTCTTTTTTAACTTATTGTGTCAATTCTTTATTTAATATATTCATTTGGGTTAACAAGAAACGTAGTATAATATGAATTGAAATAATATGTCAAATTTAATGTTTTGAAATCAAAATAACTAATGAATTTTCTAAACCTATTTCTTTTTCTAAAACCGGTTTGTGTCAATAAAATTGTGCAGTTCAAGCAAAATAATTTTTTTATAAGGAAAAATTCATCGTTTTGGAAAACGTTTTCATCAAGCTCGATTGATATCATTTACTATTTAATCCGCTTATTTTCAAATCAATCATTTTTTAAAGATAGGATCACAAAAAATTGAACTAATAACCGAACTACTGAGTAGCTAGTGTCAGATAGAAAAGAACGCTTAATAAATTATGAGAGAATCTTTTTCTCGCTTTTTTCGCACTCAAGTTTGCAGGGTCAAAAGTTGAAATTCATAATCTTCCAACAAATTAAGACGTTTTCCTCGGACTACTGAAATGGACTCATCAGTAGTGCTCGAGTAGCTACCATCAGACGTCTACCACAAAATATTCAAAGGTTCGAGAACTCTTAATTTTTCCTTTTAGTCCTGCTAACTTTGATGAGCAAACATAGAAAAAGAGATCTTATAATTTTTTTAATATATATATTTATATTCTTAAGTCCAACATTCATATTATATCATGGTCAATAATAAAATCGTATTGCTTTATTCATTATCATTTGTAAACTACGATTCAAGTTACCAATTCATTTTATTTTCATAAATCAAAATTATATGATTAAACTATGTAGATCAATTTTATTTAAAAAACAAATAAGATAATTTAGCATACAAAACAAATGTGAATGTAAATAATATAATATTGAACTTTTTAGTGATTCCCGGAAATCATTGTTCATATTTAAAAATTCAAAAGCAGAGTATTATTCTATAAAATGTTGTTAAAAAGTCAATTAAAAATGAACGTTTGTTAAACTCGCATGAAATAGTCATTCTAGGGTCAAAGCAATCGCAATTTCGTCCTTGTTTGCGAATACATTAGTGTCCGAACGCAAATGCAATCTAGACTGTGGAAAAGCGCGACCCTAAAAAGGTGAGCCAAATTAAAAGCTCGACTTAGTGGGGAGGTTTTTAGTGAGCAAGAGAGAGCGAGAGAAACAGAGAGAGAGAGAGAGAGAAAAGGGGAAAGGATACTTCTGCGGGGCCCTTGTTTCCGCTAGCGTCAAAAACAAAATCAACAGAGCCAAGCTGCCCTCGCCCGTATTGACAAACTCCGCCGCTGAATTTACCCTGGCTTGGCCAAATACTTAAAAAAAGAGAAGAGAAAACGGGAGAGAGAGAGAAGAGACGAAGGAGAAGGAAAAGCTTCCTTGTACACACACACACACACACAGGTATGCGAATACCGTCGATGGAGGAGAAAAAGATAGAGAGGGAAGACCTTCTGTGATTCTTTGCTAAATAAAGCGACGATTCTGTGACTTTTATCGTGACGAAGAATAAAGAAAACTACTCAGACCGATCGCTCTCCCGGGGATAACTACAGGATTGGACTTGGTAATGGGCCGAGCAAAAGCGGGAGGAAGAGGAGGATGAGCAAGAGGAAGCAAAGATACGTAAGTCTATCAAAACCGAATACTCTCGAGAAAAACGGAAGTTCTGCCGCAGGAGGAAAACGTACTAGGAAGAAGTTTGCCGAAGCATGGGTACAAGGCGTATGTAAGTACGTATACAGATAGACGTGACTGCATGTTCGCACATCGAAACGACTTTTTCAAGTGTATATTTGAAAACTATTGGATTTGTGTTAGAATATTTTGCGTAATATCCTGTGAGTATAAGACAATTACTCAGTCAATGCTATTTGTAAGAGTTTTGAAAATTGTAATGTCAAAGCCTTATAAATATTCGCCATAATAAATTAATGCAGAAAAATAATAAATTAAATTTAAAAAGACCATTGCGATCATATTTTTAACGGTTTCGTATACATACATGTTATCAGTTTCTCATTTTCGCTGAAGATAACCATATTCTTTCCGCTTATATTTTTTTTCATCTATTTCCGAAAAACGCATGAAAGAGCAAACATCCTCTGCATACAGAAAATTTATCAGAATATTCTAGGTACATATACTAGCATGTCAGTATGCGTACAGTATAGTGGAGTACTGACTCGTAAAATTTCATATATAAGAATGATTGAGCATGACGATGCCGTAGAATACAGATTTCTACGGATATTTTTGCTTTATACATAGTAGAATGTAAATTTCAAGATACTCTTTCCTTTCCTGCAAAGCTACATAACATTAAAATATCTCCAAAAATTGAAAGTCTTCTTTATGTTCATTTTACAATTTATTTGTTCATTTGTAGATTTTTTATTATTTATTATCATATCAAATTGTAACGTGTTAAAGTACGAATTAAACATACACACAAATATTTGTGTGCACAAATGAAATAAACGCGTATCGTTTAACCCAACGATTGCAAACACAAACGTGCAAATACATGTAATATGAAACTTGTACACGAATATTGGAGCCTTGCTGCGAGAGCGAATCACCCAAGTTTCTTGTAATCAGCGGATTGCCGATACATTGCTGATATGTGACTGAGGTCGTTAATTTATGCATCTCCGGTTTGTTGTGTGTTAACACTATGCATACAGTACTTGCACATAAGTCTACGATGGTGTAAAGATTATTGAGGGTGAATTGGTTCCTAGTATACTATCGATGTATCGAATAATATAATTTTGATCATTTAATCGTTATTCCAATTGGAGCGTTGATAAATATTAATTCTATATTAATAAAATACAATCCTATGGTCTGATTTTTTCTTCATTTTACTATAAACATGTATACCTCTCCCTGAATAAAGTAACTAGGACCGCTTTGTGGTGTCTCTAACCAGAGTGAAAGTTGATGTTAGTATAATAAGAGAAAAATCAGTAAAACTCGAAAAAAAACAATCCTTTTGATCAGCAACTTTGACGAGGTTATACTAATCAGCCAGTGAGGTAAATTAATGTCACAAAGAGAAATTATATAGAAAACATCACAATTTTTCATAGAAAAAATTATAATTGATCTAATAATTATTACGAGCAGACAAATATTCTAATTCTCCCATTATGCTAGCCACAAAACATCTCCACAGAATACATTTTATATGACTATAAACGTATCGACTTGATAATAATAAATTATAGCTATAAGTCTGTTATAAATATAAATGACATTTATATGTTTAAATGATCTCTATGGTCCGTACACTAAATAATTTGAATAAATGAATATGTATAGTGGGGTATATATATCTCGACTCTGAGATAAATTGGGAGCGCGATGTGTACATCGCAAATTCTAGTACGAATCTGGTGTGTTTGCACGTTCTTTTCTCCATTTAGAATATGAGAAGAGAATTAAAAAAAAATGTATTTTTATCGGTTAATATAACTATCAGTAAAATTTGTTTTGAGAAAAATTTGGTGACTATTTGCGGTCTACGCATCCAGCATAGATGTATCATAAAAAGGGGGTTTTTCGTGATTGAAATTTGTGTTGTTGATTTATCTTGTGTATTTAACGTACAAGTGGTGAAAAAATTCGTGGTTTGTCTCTCTATACGTCTTTATATTTGTCATGTGAGTTTTTGTTTTAAAAAAATGGTATGTTTTTTAAACTTTTACTTTTTGTTACAGCTAGAACGTAACACTAATATTTTCATTTATATATACATAAGAGAATATATTACATGTAAGATCTATACAGAACTGAAAATTAGCCAGACCGATAATGCAGAGTAACAACTCGACTACCTGCTGAGTATATCTTGGGTAGAAATGGAATGCACAGCATGCTGCGCATAATAGACTTTATACACGGCATGTACTCCAATGTACACGATATTTTATTCTAAAATTTAGAATTTATTATCTCTTATCTCAACAAAGATTGTTTTCGGTTCTGATTGGTTCAGCATTTACACACGACACCATTGCTCAGCGCTGGTATCGACAGGAGATATTGCTGAATATTGCTGATAGGAGAAGTTATTAATACGGCTTCATTTAGCCTCTGTAGCCAACCTGCTACAAAGCAATTATAAAATTCTAGATACAATAGAGTTTGGTCTTCATTTGATCCATTAGTTTACTCAAAAACAGTTTTTTCATACTAACAGGAAAAATCGGAGATTAATTTCCCGTGAAAAAATCCTTCAGGCAACCGCGAAGTTCCTCTTTGTTTTAACTTCCGGTAAATACCTTCCCTTTCTCTCTAGTCGCGTTCTTTCTTACCACATCAAGTCTCGAGTCGTTAGCGCAGTCGAGCTGTGGACTCGACTGTAGGAATCACCACGGGCGGGTGAGAATAAAAGTTGTCTGAGGAAGAGAAAGAGAGAGAGAGGGAAAGTACAAGAGAGGAAGAAAGATAGAGAGAGAGTGTGTGTGTGTGTCGAGAAAGCAGCGCTCTACGACTATTCAGGGCGTATTTTCCTTTTTTCAGAGCTCTCCTTCTACGCGTGGATATCTAGTGCACTCCGCGCGTTGTGTTTGCCCTCGCGGCGCGAGTGTACGCGCGAAAAACCATCGCACAGCCAGTGCGCCGGAGAAAGTGGAAAGCTTCAGGGTAAGAGAAAGAGGGAGAAAGAGAGAGCGAGAGCGCGAAAGAGAAAGAGTTTTCCTTAACCGTGTCTGAACAAACCCAAGAAGAAGAGGCTCTCCGACGGTAGTTAAGTTTCACCTCGCGCTGCGCTACCTTGAGGAGAAGAAGAAAAGAAGGAGAAAGAAAGAACGGGGCAGCTAAGAGAGAGAGAGAGGGAGAGGGAGAGAGAGAGAGAGAGACAACTGTTAAACGCGCAAGGTGATGGAGGATCAACTTCGGCACTCACTCAACTGGTTACTTTGTCCAAAGGGTATAAAAGAGGAATAACGATTCCACTGGCCGTCTTCCAGTGGACTACGAGGGGTCCGGAAGTGCAACAGTTGATTATCCTCTTGATCAAAGTCTGACGCGCGCCTCTGCGTACGAGCGTCTCTCCCCTTTTTCGTGCAGCCGTCGAAGCGTCTTTTATCGCTAGAGGATGGCCCGGTAATGGACGATACGACGCGGCTTGATTAGTCGAGAGAGTTTCAATAAAGCTTATTTATGTTGGATAATTTGCCAATGACTGATTCTCCCTTGTATTTCTTTCCGTGAGCCTTCGAGCAAGCTTTTTTTGTGTTTGACCGTGTCAACGCTTTAGGCTATTATGATAGCACGTTTTTCTTTCCCGGCAAGTCAATTCCGTAGATAAATACGTCTTTATGGTCCGGGATAAAACGACCCAGATAAAACATAGTTTCTATTGTGAAATAAATAATGTGTTTCATAATACACTTTTATCAATTTTTTAACAGTAAATAATGTTATTAACAGAGAACATGCATAAATGATCTATTGTTCACCTACAAAATAATAATTTCAGACACCAACCATTGTTTCATTTGAAGTTGTACGAAAATAAAATTATTTATTTAATCATTACAATAATTACATATAATTCAAGATTATATATAAATATAATCATCATTATTTCGGTTGCTTTTCTCGTTGAAAAAAATGTTGGTAACGTATTTACATTTGTATAAGACTGGAATAAATTTATTTTTCCTCCCGCCGGGCTGAAAGTACCATATTCCCTTCCGGCGAAAAAACAGGAATATGGCGTTTTCCTCGCCTTCGGTTCGGGTGGTAGTTTACACGGGGGGTAAGGGTTTTCCTCCCTAGGTGCGTAATATACTAATTTTTACCACTTTTTAGTACAGTCAGTACAAGATTTTTTTAACTTCAATCTTTTGCATTTTAAGTATGTCTATCGATATTTCTCTTAAAATATTCCCACGTAAAAGAATACTATTATTCAAGTAACGCTCAATAAATATTACAAGGTTTCCAAAATTATCACCATTGAATGTGCTAAATTCATAATTCACGTTGGTTATTAATGAAGAGAGTCCGAGAGATAGAGGAAGAGAAAGAGAAAGAATAAATAGCGAGAAAATCCGAGCGAATGATGACCATAGATCAAGGCTATGCCCTTCAGACGGCGCAAACCATCGGCTTCAATTATTCATCGCTCCGAAAACAGAACGCGGAGTTCGCGCGCGCGCGTCCGTACATTTCTCTTGCATTCATGATGGTAAATCCGACGAGCAAGCAAGCGTCAAGTGCATAAAACGCAAAAGATATCGAGAATATTTCCCCGTATCCGCGTAAGCTTCTCTCTCGTTCTCTTGCTCCGCATCTCGCATTCTCCCATTTAAATTCTCGTTACGAACGAATGCTCCCGTTATCTCGTTTCCGCTCGTTAACACTTTGTTGTTTCAATATGGTTCCCCGCGAGAAAGAGGGAGAGAGGAAGAGAAGGAAGAGCTTCTACGTGCGCGCTTCGGTAGCTCTGCGACTGTTAATGCCTCCGCGTATGTTTTATTATTATAAAACTTTTGTCTCTCGCGGTCTGGTGTTCACGCTTAGCGCATACATCGAGTATTAACGAAGTTCGAGAAGCACTGTTTAGAGTATCGAATGTGATTTTTTTTTTATAAAAAATTCAATTGTTGTTACTTGTAATATGCGGGAACAGTATTGATAAGGGAAACATAAAATATTTGTTCGATGCTTTTACTAATACCTTTTTATTAGACAATAATTTCGGATTCTGTATAAACGACTAGAAAAATTAGAAAATAGTAAACGTAGCAGTAATTACAAACTTTTTATTTGATTCTCATTGTTACATATCGTGACATCTGCACTAGAGATAATTACTCTTTCAAAATTAAGGAAAAAAGTACAATAAATATAGGAATATCGTTACTAATTTATTATTCATGAATATTTTACGTCATCATTAGTACAACTTTGAAATATCTACGCTCTTCAGTATTACTCTGAAAGTACATTGTAAAAAAACTTCAAAACCATTCAATACATCTAAAAAACATCTGTTCTATTACTTGGCAAATAATAAACTATAAAATTGAAAACAAAATTAGTCAGGTTACTAAAAAGGAAAATGGTTTGAAAATCATCGACTGCCTAAACTCGTGTTGCACTACTTGTATGTATTTAGTACTGAAATTTAATTAATTGATTAATTATTTTAGTAACGGTTCTACTCAATAAGTTGATCCATTTGTTTTAAAGGTCATTATTTTCTACACTAAAGTGGGAAGCAAAATTACCCTTTATCAAATTAAACTCAGTATCTACTTCGTCGTCTGAACATAACTTCATAATCAATTGAATATAATTCTTAGTTTGCATAAATTCATATATAAATACATATTATATTATAATACTATACTTATATAATATAAATTATTATCTCGATAGATTTATCAAGATCTCTGATGCGTCAAATTTAGAATTTCAATAAATGTTTTATTAGTACTTTCAATACATAAACGTATAAAGAATCAGATTTCAGAATAAGTGAACTATCTTTAATTCAAACTTTATAGATCTTATAAAATTAGTTATTACATTTTTAAAGTAATCCCAACAATATATACAAACAAAAAAGTTTTTGTATCGTTAATATTATTTTACACCGTTGGAAGCATATAATTAATTGTCGTGAATGTATACCGACACCGCTGTACAAATCATTTTCGCGTAAATTCGCGGTTTACCTCGAAGGATGTGGAACCTCTGGCTCTGCAACTCGCAAAGTTAAAGACCAGAAGAAAGGAAAACACAGACGCGCAGGTGGAAAATGGAAGAGCAGCAGGAAGGGGAAAGAACTATTTGCATGCGTTTCCCCGCACGATTATTCACAAAGCTTGTTACGCATTGTACCCAAGTGTTTTGAAAGATTCTCCGAGCTTTATCTCCGTTTACTCCGACCAGTGCGCTGTTTTAATGGCAGTTTAATTGGATAATTATTTCTTAGGAAATAACTGTGAATGCGTTTATAGCCATATGTACGAGGTTATATTTTTTTAATACACATAATTGTAAAGACGCACGGAAGTGGATAACATAAAATTTTATGAGCTTTTGCTGTGACCGAAAAGTGAAATCGATTTTAAAATAAAAATTTTAATCTCTAATAAAAATTTAAGTAAGTGTGAAACTTTTATTTAAAAATATGAAAAAATATTTACTATTGATGTTGACCAAATATTACACTTAAATTTGAAATTAAAACTAAATTTTTCATTTTCATTGCTCTGATTTATATGTATACATTTTAAACTCTGCTTATTCTATAAATGTCTATAAAATTGGATATTGCAATTCAATGCAACGATATGACTTTATACTCTATAACGTTCGGTTACAGAGGATAAAAAATTATTTAAATATATTTACTTTTCCTAAAATTTATTGAAATACGTATGAATTTCATGCATATGCTGAAAATTGAAAGAGAATATTGATTGCGTTTATCAATTGAAGCGGATTACTCTAGGTTACACCTCCGCATTGTCATCGATTTTTGTAAAAAGTAGGCTATAGCACGTTTTCGATTGCTAATGCATTGAAAATAAAGTAAAGATCACGTTGAAAGAACGAAAAATAAATCAGGCAAAGGAGAATCACTCTCCCGCTACTGTTATTGAGTAGCACACTTCTGAACAGTTTTGCATTGTTTGCATAGAATTTTTTTGTTATGATACTTTATTTTAATTTTTCGCTATTTTGTGCATGCAATAATAATGCCTTGTATTTGACAGATAATATTTAGTGTTTCTTTTCATACCATTGTAGGAAAATTTTCAGTTGAAGTGATGATAAAAATCTTTTAAATACTTTCATTTATTTGAAATAAATACATAGTAAACAGAAAAATATCAAAACTTCAGTACATTGTGCAGAACCGTATATTTAAAGTTTTCATAATATTTATAACATCGTTATTTAAACGGAATTGGTGCAAAAGTTTTTTGTATAAACGGTATTTTCAACTGTAATAATAATACGGGTGAAAAAATCCCGCAGCAAAACTCCAACTCGCCATACAATATAGATTTATATATTGCAGTCGAAATGAGAACCATTTCACCATATCCGCGGCAATAAAACGAGCGATTTCTTTAAAGTGCTCACCGCGATACCCGCCGCTACTTCCCCTCTTGACCTCCCCCTCTCTCTCCATCACCCTCTCTAGCACTGTGATGCCAGCTTTAAAATTAAAAATCGAACGTGGAAAAAGAATTGCGTGCACAGAAATGAAGCTGCCAGTCGGAGGGCGTGTGAAAATTCACAAATCAACATTTGTTCGACGATCGAGCAAAGCGCTCGGCTGCGCGATTTTTCGTACGAACGCTCGAGTGGCTGCGAATGAAAAAATCAGTGCTGCCGAGCCCATAACGTGCGCGTACCGCATGTACATGTGCACGACATTCAGTCGAAAAAATGGCTATTCGATACGTTGTAAAATTTAATTAGATTCTATGAAAATGCAAATTTTTTTTGGAATATTTACATGGTCATCACTGTGTATTTATAAATATTTTGTTTTAAAAGAATTTACATATAATCGTAAAATAGAAATACTTCTTTTTCTATATAAACAGAAATAATTAAAGAAAATAAAAGTTTTCTAGTTACAAGTTGTGAATTTCTAAATCATATTGAAGCTACTATGGTTGCTCATAAACAACGTAAGCATTCTTATCTATTGAGTCAGTTCTATCACTTAGAAAATAATTAATTGGAATTTTATAAAATTTGGTACATTGTTGGATGATATTGTTGAAATATTCTTGCTAAAATTTCTGGAAGTTAGATGGTATAAAAGAAAAGATTAAAGAATTCTATTTTACGAATTTAACTCTGCGTTTTATGGGGAATCCGATATTTCTTGCATCGTAATCATTGGTCACATCAGTCTAAAACTTTTTCACTAACAAATAAATGCTTTAACCATACATACTGACTATAAATTCATGAGGTAAAATGAAATTTTTTTTCGACAATTATTATTCGCCAATTAGTTATTGTTTTTAATTTAATATTTATTTAATCGATTTCTTAGTTACACTAGTCAATAGTATGCCAAGCAGTCGTAGTTTTACTTCTTTGTTGTCAGAGGATAGAACTACTTAACAAGAACGTAGGATGTATCTTAGCCCTCGCCCCTCGGAGTTAGTTAATATTTTCATTTGTATTTAATTTCATCTTTTTAATTTTTTACTACTGCAATCTTTCGACTCAAAAATAATACACTCCTCAAAAATTTCATTGAATTTTGTAAATTAATAGGATCGCAACTAACTCAAATATTTTGCAAGTCACGGCTAAATATTCTAGACAAACACAAGTAAAATATTCATCACGTTACTGAGTAAATTTCCTTTTCTATACTTTCGTCAATATTGCTTAATAGAGTTTATGTCTGCTTATTTTGTTAAAATAACTTTAAAATACTTGGTAGAAAAGACTGTTTATAACATTGATTATATTTGATCAATAAATGATTAAAATAAGAAACATTCCGATACTACACGGATAAAATTTTTCCGTAAAAACTACCGCGGAATTCGCGGGAAAATTTATCGGTGTGTATGGTAACAGAGGAACACAGAACGCTATGGAACTTTGTACTGTGTACACAGGAAAATTTCCTGTAATGTCACGGTAAAAATTTCAGGTTTCAAAAACATTCGTACTAACGTATTTACTTTCATACTTGTGCTTTATTCCGTG
>JAWWEQ010000055.1:2782077-2799010 GCA_035583055.1 Torymus tubicola | reverse complement strand
AGCCATTGATTAGCTAGTTTTACTAGCCATTTTCTAACTTCTTGGCCATTTCGTATAGACGAATTTCTACTAGGGTTGTTAAAATGATTTATACTTTAATGGGACTATAATAAGGATTTAAATACTCATCGTGTTTATGATTTTTTAATACTTAAATTAGTCCAGAGAACTATATAAATTTGTATTTTCGGTATATTTTTGTGGAACGCAAGTTCATAGACCCGCAGTTTATAGTCTCGCGTTCTATCACTGAGCTAACATCGCAATGCCATGACAAGTGTGTCGTGAGCTAGTTGTTCTTTTGCCGAGTTGACGGTCTCTCGTCTTCTAGGTTTTCCAAACGTTCATAGAAAGCTCCGTGACAGTTGTTTCAAGAACAAGTGAAGACAATCTCCTACTATTTTGACACGATATAGCACTTAAGATGTGTAATAACTAGTAAAAATTTGGTACTGCTGTTTTCTGTGGATTTTTTATTTTTCAAAATCAACATGTTTCTAAATCGACCAAAAACTGTCATGTTCTACATCCGCATTGAAAAGTTTTGGCACTAATACTGCTTAAATCATTCGCGTTCAAAAGACCGAAATGAGAATAATATTAATAAATACAAAAAAGAATAATTTCTACGTATATATATAAAGTTCATATATTTGTATCACTCGCAGAATTGAGCTATACAGATCCACAAAAGATTCAATAACTAAGAACAAGTTATTTTGAACTTTTACGCTGAAAATATTTCCAAGTGAATATCACATGAGAATAGCAACTGATCAATTGATGACTTCACTCCGTGAAACACATGTCCGAATAGTGCTTGAAATATCTTATATAGCAATAATATTCAAGAAATATTCTTGAAATTAGAAACAGAATTTCAAAATAACCATCTTTAAAGATTGGACATCAAGAACTTTATAAGAAACTAGAAAAATGCTTAAATTCATATAACGCACCGAACCTTCTTTAGCTCCGACAGTCGTAAAAACTCATACTTATTGTCGAAGTGCATCAATTCTCTTTGATTTAAATATTTTTATCGAAACAAAAGCTTTAGTCAATAATATAATTTTTCTTTAAAAATACCTTTTTCAATTACGTTTTATCTTGATAAAAGTATTAAAATTAGGAGTTGACGTATTGTAACTTCTCTAAGAATTTATTGTATGTAATTCTATTTGTTGTACACGTTTTATATGTAACGTAACAGGATATTTTTAATTACGGGTATGGAAAGTGATCAGTAACAACTTATATATCTTTTATAATATTTAAGAAAATAAGAAATCAAATACGGTATTCTTTTAAATCTTGATCGAATTACGTGCGCAAGCTAGAACTTTTTATAAAAACATATCCGCTCGGATCACAGATTGGTATTTCTTATCCTCCATTCATCGAACTATCGCTTTTACTTGTCTTTCACACTGTACCGGCATTCCTTCCCATATTTCGCACTTATTTATCACATTAACGTCCATGCGTTATGTACCATAAAATTACCATTATTTTCAAAAACAAAGTTCTAATCCCACTTAAGTTCATCTCGGGCTGCGTCAGCCCCCGCTGTTCACTCTGACCTACCCTCGTGCTTGTGCGAACGCGTAGATCTTCTCCAGCCGCGAAAACGGTATATTAGCGGGCGAGGAGCGCGCAAGGGAAAAGCTCCTGGCCACAGCAGGAAGAGAAATGGCGCGGGGAGAGTGACGCTTGCTCTCTCTCTCTCTCTCTCTCTTCCACTCGCACCGAGTCCGAGTGAACGTGCGCGCGCTCGCACCTCTGTTAATGGCTCGGCTCCGCGTAGCTTCTCCGCAACGCGGGCGAGCATTAACTCGCCGCCGTGCGAAGCCGCATAAGGAGAATCATCCGAAAGTTGGATGAACTTGCGCAACTGTGAGTAATCGGTTGAGCAGCAAGCGCCACCGCAATCGACGAGATGGGTTTTGTTTTGATGTACTGTTCGCCGAGTTACTGGCTTATGTATTTTAATGAACCTATTTCTTCTATTGTTTAACCGTATATCATGCAATGCATCGACATCTTTTATTATAACTCAAATTGTTTTACATTTTACGTTTGCTCTCTATCCTCTTATTCAGTATTCTCAAACTCGTGCATGAATTAGAGTTAGATCTTCCAGAAAAGTTTTGTAGAAATGGTAGAATAATAATTCATTGTTTCGTATGAGTTATTTATAAAGTTTAGAAAGATAAGTGTTACCTAGAGTAAAATCCGAATTGAAATTTTCGAAAATACGCTATAGTCAAGAAAATTTGAGCATTTTAGCATGGAATATATAGTATAATTATAGAGCAGTATTCGGCATTAAGTAGAGACGAATTCTTCATGAAAATGAATAATTTACTAACTGACTTCGTAATGCCACTTTAAAAGGGATTTCTTGCACTATTGAAAGCAAAATTAATAATTATCAAAAGTTAATCTTAGTTGCGAATGATTCTCCTTCTTCGTCCTCTCTGTCTTCCTATCTCTCTTGGGCCACGTACGTAGAGAGGGCGGAACATTACATTAATACGACAAGTTTTACTGCGCAGTTCCGTCGCCGCGCTGTAGCTAAGTTGCCTCATTGTTACATTCTAGTTACTCTTCGGCTCGTTTCCCAACCATCGTCGGTCGAGTCTTCGAGGGTATAAGTACCGATTAGAGATGCTTTCACTGCCTTTAACGCGCTATCCTTTGCAGCCGAAATAGTACTTTTAATGCAAAAATGTATTATGGGATCTCATGGCGTGGTCGATTACAAGATTTCGCATTATTCCCAATTGTATTTATTTGTTACTCGGTGAAAAAAGCTATTTTAATTGTTGCATGAATAAAGGACAAAATCATAAAATTTTATGAAGCATCATAAACCATGTAAATAACAGAGAATGTATGTTTTCATACGTATAATATAGTAGAACATGCAAAGTCGGTGTAAATATAACTTTATTGGTTTTTATATATATTTTTTTTTATTTTTTCTGTATTTTTTCGACTTAAGTTTTCTATAGTTCTTTATATATTTTAATAAACTTCACTCAATAGAGTTCAATTAAGAAAATAAAAGACCAAAGACGATAAAAATGTAAAAGGATTCAAATTTTTTAAAAATGTTTAAAGATAGTAGTATCGAATAGTGTCGGTCTTTTCAAAAAACTATTACCTACAGGTATCACGATGTTAGATATGATACAGCTTGGTTTTTGTAACTCTTTCCTGCCTTGGGTAAATTGGTACTACCATCTTTAAATTAATTCATCACTCAGGGAAAGATTAATAACAATACCATGATTCTAGTCTTATTGAGCCCAATTGTTAAAAACTATATTATAGGATAACCATAATTGTTATTCAAGCGTTTTCTAGAATGTTCTTTTTAATAGGGTTTGAAAAAGTTTAAATTTAATATGAAAAGTGATTTATACGTTTAACTTTTTTCTTTACTAATGTGAATATTAACATTAAAAAAATATGACAACGCGTTTTTTCGCTCCCTCAAAAATGACTCTTTTAATCTTGATAAAAATCTGCTCAGTAATGATTGGCACTTCTGAAACGGATATAGACCTCGTCTTATCCGATGTTACATTCGTGCTTCTACGCTTTGGCACTTTTTTATGAATCATCTCTCGGACTTTTTATGAATCTGAGAGCGATATTAGTATAAACTTTATTTGACAAGCATACTCGTGTTTTCACAGTTTTTATGGATTGGCTTACATTCTTTTTCATACGCTACTATTCTTACGTATGTGAGCAATTTCGTTAAGAAGTTATCAGCTATATGTTTTTATTACACTGAACACCACATATTTTACGCGAAGCATATAAATCATGTAATAACAATGAAAACATCATTTAAAATCATTGTTGAGAGAATAGTTCATCAGTTGGACATGCAAAATTAGTTTGCAAAATTTCAAAGCAAAAACATTCAATCAAGGCTTTAGATTTAAAAACAATAAAACTCGACAACTATTGTATAATTTGCAATGAATTTGTTTTTATTTCCATTTATATTTACCTTTTTTTTTTAAGCTCAGTCAACATTATACTATACCAATAAGCTGCACGAGAATGTTTTTCATTGGATATTCCTACATGATAAAACGAAGAATACTAAAGGGAGCACAATTATTTACATAAAATTAATACAATCGAAAAACCAATGTGTTAAAAGCGCGACGAAGAAATAAAAGAGCGATCATTTAAATATCAAAGAGCGTAAAACCATATTATTTTCGCAACGATTCTTCTTTTATTCATTCATTCGAGCTGATAGTGGAGATAGCTGTTGGCCCGTCTAAATGGAATTCATAGAGCGGGAGTGCGCGAGCCGCCGCAAGCCGCCACGATGAAAATGCGGATGCCAGCGGGCGGCGCTCGCGCTGCCGCGAATAGAAACAGGGGTGTGGGGGTGGCAGTAGGGGGAAATTGATTCCGGGCGAAAGTGAAAAGTAAAGTTCGACGATGAAATCGTTCGGGCGCGAAAAAAAGGCGCCTCGTGAATTTTAATCAACTCATTACTTTGCCATCGGTTTCAAGTACTTCTATATACGTATATATATATACACATACATATCTATATATATGTACGCGCGAGCGCAGATGGGATTCGTCGATAGAGTATTGCGAGTGAGCGCGAATGATCGAGCACGCGGAAAAGGGAGGGGGCAGAGTTACATTTGTAATGTAAATTAACGGCGATGATCTATAGGACGTATATCGTGTGCGGGCGATCGGCCGGCCGTGGGAGTGAATTTCCGCGAGGGCCAGAGTTAAAAAGGGCTGCTAATTCTTATCGATGAAAGACGGGATGTGAGACGATGGCGATGGTTATACCGCTAATGACTTTCAGTCTGCCCTCTCTGCTTAATACACCCAAATTATTCTGTAAAATCGTGCTGCTAGAATACGCTAATTATTTTGAATAATTCCTTGTTATTATATATATATAGCGAAATATTTAAAGGAATTGATTTTAGTTAGTAACAGAGTATGCTTTTTTCTAAAACTGTAGAACGAAAATGGAGAGAGATATGTTCGTTATTCACGATGAATAACATGTTAAATTCCATTCTTGACAACGGGATACAACTATCAGCGTAAAATGTCTATTGTTTATTCACTATTTTCTGTCTAATAATAGAGCATAACCTGGTGAAATAGGTATTTTTGGTTCTTCTAAGGAAATTAAGAATACGTGAAATCTATAAAAAAAAACTGATGCAAATAAAAAATGTCGTGCCGAAAAGGTAGAGTGAATTTACTGAGAAAACGAAAAGAGTTTCTTCTTATATATACGCATCTAATATATCTCTTTATTATACAATGTATTATTTACCTTTGTAAAAATATATTTTTACTTTTGAATATAAATAGAAACCGCCTAATATGTGTTAAAGCTCAGTAGAGTTGGCTGTGTTACGTATATATGTCACGTCCCTTGTAATTAAGTGACTCGTCTAACTTGCTGACTACCATGATTTCACTTTCTCCTTTCTTAGCTTATCTTGTTCCCTGCTTCCCTCAAGCACATTTGTTTTACTTTCAGTCAAAATCACAATAATGTCTGATATAAGTAGCTTGCCTGAAGGTACTTTTGAAGAAGAAGGAGGTCGTTTTCTGAAATTTTTCATGATAATTTCATTATATGCATAATTAAAACTCATTAGAGATTACATCTGATACTTGAAAATCTGATAATTATTGTATAATAAACAGTCGTTACTAATTTAATTTGAGTAGGATATTTTTCAATTTTATTGTCCAAACATATTTTTATCTTGAGATTTTAATAAACGTTAAATACTATATCAATATAATTTTCTAAATCTCCCTCTAAATCCTATCTTTAAAAAATGATGGATTTGTTGTGAAATCATTTTATTCGTGATTCGATTGGTTGGAGCATATGGGTTGCTAGCTTACAAAAACAAAAGTGGCGCGCGAAGCGCGCTTAGAGATGACTAGTATAAATAAATTATACTTACATTTTGAAAAGTTCATACGTTATCAAATAATAATTTAATTTTTTTATTCTTAGGTAAAATTTGTACCTAAAAATGTTTTGTGATTTCAAAAGACTTTGGTGAGTTATTTATTGTGTGTGCTTATACATATACATTTATCACTCGAAAGAGAGTCAATATTGTTATTATATGTATATGATTTAAAATGACTACCTATACTGAATTCGGTTAGGTTAATTTCCCGATAAAAAGTTATGTAATATCGTAATTATTTTTAATTGAAATAAAATAAAAAATTAAAAAAAAATTAGAATAAAGTAAATGATATATAAAGGAATTGCGAGCTATTAAATGTTTCTGTGATGGTATGACAGTTAGTAGGTATTTTCTAATTTAACATTCAACAGTGTTCCTGTCCAATTAAGTCAAACGTATCAGCGAATCTTAATTATCTTTCAAAGCGGTAGGGAAGAAAAAAAGTCATGACGAGAAAAAAGTGCTGTAGGAGGAAAAAGCGTGTCTGGGTCTCTTTCTCTCTAGAATTCCGTGACTATCTCGTGACAGGAATACGACGTTAAAAAGATCATTTACGACCATCAAGTGCGCCTTATCTCAACAAGACAACGCGAAAATACACACGCGAATGGGCGTCTGCTTAGTGAGAAAAAGTCAGCGCTTGCGCTCCAAAACAAGGAAAAAACAAGGAAAAAATAGCATCGCGCTCACAAGTCCCTTTCTCTCTCTCTCTTTCTTTCACTCCCTTTTTCTCGTCGGTGCGACTGTGTCGGCACTCAAACTTTAATGAGTCAGCCCCTCAGCGAATGTTGTGTAGAACGCGGGCGGGCGCGCGGAAAACGGACCGGCGCACGTAGATAGCGAGAAAGCGAGTGAACGAGAGAAAGGTATATCAGCAGTCGACGGGGGAGAAGGAGGGGGCATAAAGAGAGGGTGGGAGAATAACGCGGCATTATACGCAGATGTTATCCGCAGCTCGTTAGCGCCATTCTTTATTACGCCGATACATACTTAAAATTTATGGTGAGGCGCTCGCGTGCACGGCCGGCCACACGTACACATACATACACATATCTATGTAGTCTCGGGTGTTCTCTCCCGTTCGGTTGGCCGGCGTTCCGGTCCCCCGAGCCCTTCGACGATTACTCTTCCACTCAAGAAAATCGATTCCCCATTTCTCAAGCCTGGCGCGGGCGCGCGCGGCCGAGCAGGAGAAATTATCGCGCGAATTACCCGGTGATCGAGGGTGGCGCGTATATAGAGGGGGAAAAGGCAACGATACGAGTTACGAGCTAACGCGCGCGCGGGCGGCGGCGGCAGCGGGCTCGGTGCACGAAGGGGGACTTTATACGTTCAAGGTCGTAGAGGAGGAGGGGGGAGGAGTAGAATAACGCTCGATGTACAATTCGCCTCGTACATGTATGTATAGCTGCCTCATGAGGCGCTCCACTACCGGTTAGTGCTTAAAGGGGTGCGGGATGTATATAGAGTGCCGAGACGAAGGGGCGAGAGAGAGAGAGAGAGAGAGAGAGAAGAAGAGAGAGATAGAGAGAGCGTGTGCTTTTATGCGGAGGAGGGCGGATCAGCGTCGGGTAGGAGCCGCCTCGTTTGACTAACGAATTTCACTGGTTTAATCCGTAATAAGGTGTCTGGCGTACGTGGGATGATGAGTTAAATTTAAACTGAGCTATACCACGGGAACCCTATTGAAATTATGTCCCCTCGCCCGATTGTTAATTTCCCTACTTCCGCTGTTAGTTTAGGATCATCGGAATTTTCGAAAGTTTATGCATTTCAACCAGTTTCATTGTTTGCTACTTTCATATATTTCTTCTTCAAAATACTCGAATTGAATGACAATTACGGAGTTCTACAGATATTTTTTCTCTTAAAAACTAGCTAGTGGTTAGTTACATAACGACGAGACATCTGTGAATCGATACACTTGAACCGATATAAACCAAGACATATGAGAAAATCTACAATATTTTGAACTTTCGTGTAATGTTATTTTCGAAGTAATTTATCACTGTCATTTACTAACCAACACAGTAATTGATATAATTTTTCAATTAATGGCACGACACAGGAATGCATAAGAATACGGAAAAGTACAATATTTGAGAAGGTAATTTTTCAGTCAGTGATTAACAATCATTACAGGATATTTAAAACAATTATTGATTTGGTAACACCTGTCATTATTACACATTGTCAATATTGCAAGTATTAAGACATTTGATGATCATTTCAAATTTTGGGTTAAATACTTACATAAAACTGCACCAGTAAAATTTTAATTTTGTAAAATTATCGGACAAGATACTAATGGTCGCGCTGACCAGTACGGTATGTTCTCTAATTTAATAATTTAATTTTACAAGATTTTGAAGCATTCAGCAGTATTTGGCATATCAACTGAAATGTTTGCCCTTTTCCTAGCACTGTAATTCGACAGTGTAAAAAACAAAAGTTCCGAAACTGTGTCACAAAGTATGAAACTAGCGCAAAAGTTTATGAGATATTGTTTTCAAAACTTCGTAATTGCATGATAATCATAGTGTCTCAGTTTGAGGTCTCCCAGCTATCTCTTCTTGTGCAAGAATATTTTTAACAACTCTTAAAACTTTATAAAACTTGAAATTGGCCTTACGGAAAAATTTCGTAAATTAATATGAATCTCTTTTGTGTATCTTGCTGTTCTATTGAGAGCCGCTCAACCGCAGGAATGTGTCCTAAACAACAATTCGGAAAAGCCGGAAAAGCGCGATGTGGTAAGTCAGCTAAGTGCATTAACTTCACGCGACCTATCGAGCCGATTCTTTTCCCTCCCGGACTAATCAAATTTCCTCCTTATTTATTCAATCGTCCGGGAGAATATAGGCGTTTTTATAGCGGGGCCGGGGGCCTGTATCCCGCGGTGTCGACTGGGTTACTCGGGCTTTAATCCCCCCCGGCATGCGGCGGTCGTGGACCGTCTTGATTAGAAGTACGCGCATTTCCCAGGGGTGCCGACCGCGACGTAGGGGGACCGCACGCGCGGCTCGCGTCCTAGCCTAACCCTGACGCGGAGTGTGTGTATATATATACACTGCGATGGCAGCTCTCTGGCATGTGTCAAATTTAAATTTTGATGTGTACAAGCTTGCTCCCGCGATTCTAATTCCGGCAATGTGTGTAATGCTAGCTGCAGATAAAACTTTCATCTAGGATTATTGGATCGAAAAGCTTGCTTTTGCGAATGCTTTTTTCAGTTTGCTCTGCATGGTATATGGATTGGTATGATGGATAAATTAAAAAAATTTTAAAAAAATGATTGTCAAACCTACACTGTGATACGTATGTTCAACTAGATATTTTTACAGAGAAATTATCTAATTTGATAAGAAAATTAGAACAAAAATACCTTTGCCGCTAATACATTCTTTTATTACTTTGAAGAGATCTATTTTGGTCATTAATGCACAATTTATGCAAGTATCTATCGTGCTAATACCACGTAATAATAACCATTCTTGAATAGATCAATGATTTTAGACTAATTTGTGCAGAATGCTATTATACAGACATTGCGCTCTCAGATCCATAAAGTGAGATAGACCACGCTTGCAAGAATTTAGATAAAGCGAGAACGACGGTGTTCGTGTATAGTAATTTTACACTCACCACGTAGTAGAACTTAGAGAAACCACATCCATAGACACCAGTGTAAAAATATCAATTAAACCATATCAAAACAAAAATATTAAATTAAATCATATACATATTATATCAAGTAATTTAAAAGGATCATTACATCAACCTAGAGATGTATATTAGTTCAGAGATGCGATCCACACATTAGACGCTGCGATACAATGTTTTTTACCGCAGGTGAAATGTATTGCATGAGTGCATGTGAAAACGACAAAGAGCAAGAGAGGGCCGGAGAGAGAGAGAGGGATGGATAGATAGAAAGAGGCAGAAGCGGATCTTGCCAGAGAGGCAGCGAGTGAAATAAAGAGGAGAAGAGAGAGGGAAACAGTTTGAGAGAGACGGAGAGAGAGAGAGAGAGAGAGAGAGATGGATAGGGAAAATACACGAGGCGTGATTATGTTATGGTAACTGTGTGAGATAAGTCTTGATTGCCAGAGAGCGATATTTTGTCACGACCGCGCAAAGGACTTTATACGAGCTATAAAGATGAAGCTGCGGCGATTGTGTAATTTTAGTACGACGTAGACAAGGATTAACCCTTGAAGGGCTTGATTGTATCGCTTTTTATGTGTTTGACTGAGTTTTTTTAATTTTTACGCGAAGATAAAATCCCGCGTATGGCTCGTTTTATGTACATTAAAGCCGTGAAATGAATTTTCAGGGCTTACTTATGGTATATAGATTTCTAAAAGAATATTGAAAGTTTATTACATTTGATAATTAAATCGTAATATTCCATATATAATATTTATTTTTGGCTAAGATAATCAGTTATCCTTTGTTTTATTAACTTTGTTATTTTACATTAAGTGTAATGAGAAAAGTAATTGCTATTTGACGACTATATCGCTTGCAGGAATATTACTTGGGACGATTAAAATAAAGAAAATGTGGAATAAAATGAATATTTTAAGTACTCTAATAAAAGTTTTTAAATTATCAATAGTTTTTGGAGAATAATACTGCTATTAAATTTAAAGTGATTGATGGTGACATAGGCATACTTGGTCCACCTGATTTCAGATAGATCTGACCATTTGAAATTAATATTTAAACTGAATTTTTTTTTAATAAAGAAAAAATTGAATTAAAACTTTTATGATCGACTACTTTCCTAAAAACATTCGTGAAACTTTAATTATAGAAAGGGATATCAAAATTGTTTATTTTGTAAATGAAGTAGTTTATCAGAATGTAAAGTCTATTGGCAAAGATGTTCAGACACAGAGCTCTTTCTTCAGATTAAAAGAATCTTCTGTAAAGTTTGAAGCAAATCCCTTTGATCCGACATTCATGGATCTATCTTAGTATTTATAGGGTATAATTAAGTCAATATTGATAATTCTGGCCTAGATTTTGAATCTTCAAATTAGATTTCAGTCCTGTTTACGTCAATTAAAATTCATCCTGTCTTTGCCGTAACATTTTCTGAATAATTAAATCAACAAAGGTAAAAAATCGTTTCATCTAAAGTACACGAGGTTCCGCGCAGCGAAGCATGCCAACATATCGCTCGAATGAAGCGTCCATTCCCCAAAGTAAACAAGAATTCGGACACGCCGACCGACATTCGCGATCTCGGAGCTTTCCGCGATCGCTCGCGGAACGAGGGCGAAATTGGTGAGCGACTGTATATATACGCTCGACGTGCTCGCCGCTCGCACGGACCTTTGGCCGCAAGACGGAGGGAACGCACGCGCGCGCGTGCTGAAACGGCATTCGACGAGTAGAGCCGGAGAAGTGATGGTATACCTAGAATGAAGGGAGAGAGAGAGAGAGAGAGACAACGATTTCCAGACGTTCCTTTGATGCTTGCCGCTAATCAGCGAATGCGCCTTGTTTGATCTGCCACCCCCTTCCTCCCCGTATGTTCTACTGCGACTTCGACAACGAAAGGACTTGTAATCTGGAGAAAAGTCTGTTTTTATTCGACGGAGCTTTTCGCTTTATAATCATCTCAATTTCTTTAAATTACTTTCTTTAATTTACAAGTTCTTTCATGATTAAAGTTATGGTTGTTCTGTGTTGTTCGTTAACCTTTATAGTACGATGTGACCTAAGCCCGCGTTTAAGTCACGCATATCCGTGACCGAGTAGGCCACTATTGCACCGCAAGGTTAGCGCACGAGCGCAGCAGCAAACTTAGGCAGACCATGCTATAAAATTTTCTACGTTACTCGTGCCTTAAGTAGCCTATTATTGCACGGCGTAAGATTAGCGCCCGAACGCAGCGAGGCACAATAAGGCACATGTATCGTATTGTACTATTAGAGTACCGGGATTTCAGGGGACATATTGCCCTTAGAAAACTGGTACAAAAGGTATGTTATATCATTGATTGATCATAGGCAAAGTGTCGATCAGGGAGTGAACTAATATATTGGCTTTCTGGTCCGCAACGGAACTGCTTGTGTTAAAAATTTCAAATCCGAAAAAATATTATTTGAAACAGTACACAAACTTTTACACTTTACAAATATACATTTTCGATATATTTTAATAAAAAAAAAAACAAAAATTGAAGAGGTTTTTTTGGTGCGCCAAAACATTGGTTTTCCGGTACTCTAAAGGTTAATAAACGCTACTGTAAATTCACCAACAAAGTTACTTTTATCGAATATTATACGATGTTCTTTTTTGCTCGGCGTTTCGATGTCAATTCCCGCAATAGCGTGCTAGTCATGTAATTTAATTAAGGATTACAAAAGATACAACTTTTTATTTTCTCCGTGAAACTCATGTACACGTTTATACTTACTATAACGTGCAGATGAGAAACCAAAACCTTGCGTACCAGTGTTTGCGCTCGATAATAACAACATATCTACGTAGCGTAGAAAAGTGAGGAGGAAAGAGGGAAAAAATACACGAGAAAATAAAATGATAAAAAATAAAGCTTGGGCGCGCACGAGCTCTGTACTAGGCCGCAGCGCTATATTCCCTGAACAATGAGTATACTCATGCGTTTTACATCCGAGTATGCTTGCATGTCGACTGTGTGTGCGCTAGAGAGAGAAAGAGAGAGAGAGAAGGAGAGGGAGAGTCGCTCGTACTTGACGCGGCGCCGAAAAACACGTTTCCGCGCGCATAACTCGCGGTGGTTATTTATATTTCTCTCACTTGTCCGTGTCAAGCGCAAACATACGCAGAGATAGGGGCAGAAGGGAGACGAGAGAAGGAGAGAGAGGTGTGAGTTGCGCAGAACGCGCGTGCCGCGACAGATTCAATTATATCGATACATATAAGCGTAGCTCGGAGGTGGTTATAGTGGTGCGATGGTAGAGAGAGAGGGAGAGAGAGAGAGCCCGAGGGGAGGTAGCGGCCGCACCGCGCCGCGCGTCGGCTCTCATCGGCGCCAAGCGCCACTGTATCAATAGGCCATTGTCTATTGATACTCGGACGCGGTTGGCCACTCTATCTCTATCTCTCCTCTTCCCTTCCGAGCTCCACTCTTTATTCCTCGTCTCCCCCTCCTCCCTCCATCCAGCAACCTCTGTTACCTCCCCTCTCTTTAGTTTGCTGTTTATTTATCTGGGCACGGGTATTCTCTTCTCATTTTGCGCTCTACACTGGTCTGACTTTTTTGTACCGCACTCTGCGTCCTTGTCGCGCGGCTATTCGCGTTTATCCGTCTCTTTTCAATTCTCATCAGTGCGAGCAGAGCGTGTATATGACTGTTTTTTTTCGCTATTATACACGAAACTCATACGGAAAAAGGCGTGGCCCTGCGCAGGACGTCATCGTGAACACGAGTTGCGAAGCGTGAATTGCATTAGTAAACGGCGCGCACGCATAGTGCGGTGAGCTCGCGGGCACGCGATAAAAATGTGTAAGCGCAGGCATTGTTCTACATGTATGGGTATACCGTGAAATAACGTATAGTGTGATATGTTGCTATAATGTATTTACTATATATGTGATGTATATGCTGCCCTTATTTTTTAAAGGGATTTTTCATTTTCCGCAAATTTATAAGGTTATTTAATAAAAAGATGGAAATTTAATTTATTTACGCAGAGAGAATTTTTGAATAATAAATACTGTGTGACAATTTGGTAATCCTGGAAGGATGGAAACGGTTGGAAAAAATTACCGCGACAGTACAGTATAAGTTATAGCAAAATTTTCATATCTTCATCATTTATCCGCCAGTAACCAAACTACCATGGTAATATTTCTAGGAAAATTCTTTCGGTACATACAAATTATAAAAGTAAAAACAATTGAATTTTCTTTGTCTGTACATATTCCAACTGGTTCATTGTCTATGCAATTGGGGAGAAGCGAAAAGTGGAACTAAATAATTTGTTGTACTCAATGTTTCTTCAATTATTATAGCTGAGTGATTTTAATATTGAGAAATTGCTGTAAGTGTACATGTTTCCATTACACTGTTTTCTTTTGTTGTATTTCGTCAGTCCAATCATTTTCCGTAATGAAAGGCGAAAACAATTTAGTTGTCAATATATAAGCCACCTATCAATTATCAAAACGGTGGCTCAATGTACCCTTATAATTCTTTTGAGCACAATTCATATCATTCCTTTTATACGTTGAAACACCCTGCGAACACTGACTTTTAATTCAATCTCCCGAGGGAACGCTGTCACAACAGCAGCAGCAATCAGTTTAAAAGACAGCTCGCTGCAATAAAATGAATAAAGCGACAGAAGTCGAAGCCTCCTCCCTCCCTATATGTCTGCATGTAAAAATCAGAAGATAATTTTTCCGAGAGCTGTGGTGTGCGACAGTGCTGACTTTTACCGTTTTGCGCGTAACATGCTCTCGCACCTCCATCCGATGTAACGAATCCTCCTGATAACACACACACACATACAGTTTCTCTCTCCCTCTATATACTGCAACTTTTCATCGGATCGCGAGAGCGCGTACTCCCTGCAACACTATCCTCTACTTCCCCCCCTTCCCTCCTTTGCGCTTTCAATGACGACACTTCCGGGATTAGAACGACGTGCTCGCGTACAACGGGGCCGGGAAGCGCGAGCAGCATATGATTTATCGGCAAGCGTAAGGGATATGCGAGCGGGAGCTAGATTGCGCCCGGTTCGGTATATGTCTGTGTATGTGTATGCTATACCCTATACCCGAGGTATGCGCAGGTGAGCCATGGTTCACATGGGAAATGAATGTTCTGTCGCGGTTGGAACAAGCCCCAAACGCGATACGCGATGCCGCGTAGTAACTCGTGCGTTCTCTTTACTGTGCATCTCTCTCTCGCGCGCTCTCTCTCTCTTTCTCTCTCTCTCTCTCTCTCTGCCACAGCCTTATTTCCAAGTGCGTCTATGCATTTTGTGTATGAATGCATCCAGCTCTCGAGTGCAGCAGTTTCAACACGACTTTTACTTCTTCATTTTAATATCTAGGAGTGGTGAAGAGTTTGCAGCGACCGATCGTTTGGAGTGTTTTTAAATTTTAGATGCTAAGTACATTTTGGTTTTTTACAGGATACATGACATAAATGACAAAAAAAATTTGTAATAAATTCATGATACAATCGATATGCAGCGATATATTGAGATTTTAATATAATTTTTTACATATTTAAACTTGCCTGCATCAAATGTTAAAAAAATTAATCAATGTGTCTCCAGGATGATAACATTTTTTGGCGACAAAATATCAATATTTAACTTTAAATACTACGTTTATCAACTACACGTCATAAATAATATAACTTTTTCCGAAAAAGTGTTTCTTCGCTTTTTAATGACGAATTCCGAACCCATGCTCATTTTTTAAAAGAAGATTCTAAAATATTGAAATTGAAAAACTTCCAATAAAACGTATAAGTAATATTATTAAAGGAGGAAAGAAATAGTTTAGAATTGGATTTATAGACAGTTTGTATTTATTGCCTTTATAAAATACTAACTATATTTAACACTTTTCCTGAGTATTATGAATAAAATAGTCACATTTATTTAAATTTTAATTAGATAAATAAACTGAAATCGCGAATAGACATAGTTACGTTATTTTTTATTTCTGTAGGAGAAAATGTACGTGCATTACGAAATAGATTCCAGAATGTATTGATTTTACCACTGGAAAAAATTGGAACACGGCGCTTACTTAGTTAGTACTTGTCAAAAGACTTATCGTTGAGATTTCAATATAAAAATACATTATGGCAAAATAACTAGATTTTTATGTTTTCTTCAATTATAATTTTTATTTAAAAGATGTGTTGTCTTTTTGGCTGCTCTTCTTTTTGTATTTCTTATTTAGTTGTCTAGTTTCAAACACTCTAACTCAGAAAACGTAAGTATATTTAATTTTGATGTTTTTTCATATAAACCAATCAAATATTAATTAGTCATCAACAACCAATTAAACAATCTTATTGTATGATAATTTTTATCCCTTTTTAAAGAAAGGATATGAACAAGTATAATAAAAGTAAATAGACGGATGTCTTTATTAAACGTGAAACACCTTAATATCGTATATTATCAAAGTATATTGAGAAATTAATTACATGATTATTTTGTTCAAGACTTTATGCATAGATTTAGCAATTTCTGTAAGTCAAGTATATTGCGGGCGACAGGAGCTTGATGTAATGTAGTAGAACAGTCCTGATCATACTTTTGCCGGAAAACATGATAAGAACCTGATTTTAGAGGAATTTTTACTCCGTTGCATCTGACGATTTTCCCACTGCGTCTCTGTAGTGATAAGGTAAACATCTCAGTTACCAAATACTACCCTATCCCAGAACAAAATCATTAAAATTTTTTGTAAAGCATCATTAGAGCAAAACTATTTTGATAATTTACCCTGATAGAAATTCGTCTATCGCGAAATGGCCAGAATCCTAGTAAATGAGTAGGAAAACTGGCCAGTTAATCGTCTGTGATGAAACGCTTTTTCTCCTATTATTCACACATTTAATAGATTGGGACTAGAATGACATAATCTAAAAATTTTTTTTTCATTTTATCCTAACGTATTTGACATTAAATTGGAAGATATCTAGCTTTAACTGAAAGCTTACTAAAATATAAACAACATACGAAAGCCAAAAAAGTATTTACTATAGCCCTTTCAAAGATATTTCGAAAAATGTCTTTATTTTCTGTCTCTCTCACTCTTCTCCATTATAACAAGGCTTTTGCTGGATATTTATTCACAAAAAAACTGACTAACTCTAAAACCTCTTAAATAGATAAGAACTAGCTTGTGCCAATCTTCGATAAACTCATTCTATTTTTCAATCTATT
>JAWWEQ010000055.1:2760528-2781977 GCA_035583055.1 Torymus tubicola | reverse complement strand
AAGAGAGCGCGAGGGAAGGCGGCGATGCGGCGTTGCCAAATCTCAACACGTTTGAATAGCAACGCGCATCAAATTCAGCACACATAAAAGATGCTTTACCCAAAACATTTTTTTAAATAAAAAGCAGGCTAACCTGTTTTAAAAATTCAGAGATGATTTTAGAAATACCAATAAAATATACTTAGAATGTTTTCTCCTGATATACACATTTTAATCTAGGAGTCGCGAAAGAGCCACCTTAATATATATAATTAAAGCGCGACAGACCAGGGATACTCGGAAACCCCGTTCGGCCACCAGGAGTATATAAATTTCATGACCCTAAAGAATGCCTTTGTGCCCAATGTTTTGAATACTTCGTGAAAGTGAATCACGATGGACTTTTTGTTCGTTTTAGTGAATTCTTTGAAATTTTAATTTTCTGCATATTATATCTCGGTTTTTCATTGCCCACAATATTTGAAGAACAATCATTAACAAAAAGTTGTTTTCTAATTTGTTTCATTCTACATTGTTAAATCGTTTATTTTCATTTTTGTAGTTATAAATAAAAGGAAATTTTATTTCTATAATTATTTCAAAAACTATATGCTGCCTTACTTTTTGGTAATAGATTCATCTATTCTATTCTATATATAGTATTCTAATCTATTCTAGTATTTAACATTCAAGGAACTGCTATCTATTTTTATAAAAATTGAATCCATTTTTCAATTAAGAGAGATGTTAATTTGTTTCCAACATCTTAAAACTTTTCTAGTAAATACAATCAAATAACCGCAGTTCAGTGAAAAAGGTTAATATATCGACTAATTGGATGAGTATTTTTATAGTATTAGTACCGACTATTTTGTACCCATTTGAAGTGATTGAAAAGCTTTTTATCGTCTCTGCTATTTCTACGACAGATTTATGTACACAAAGTAAATATAACGAAACATGATTTAGAAATTTGAAAACAAAACAAAACAAATATTACAGTGAACTGTTTTAAAATTTATATTCTGAAATAATGTACTATATTTCAGAACGAAAATACTATATTTACGAACAAATAGCATTAGCCTTTGTTTAATTGTTGTAGGGTAAACTTGTAAACGAATTATGTATAGAATAAAAATTAGTTTTCCATTACTTCTTATAAGTGATTAAAAACAGTATAAATGAACAGTTTTCAATAATTCAATGAGTGTTTTTAAATATTTATCATAATTTTTTAAGTAATCCATATTAAAAAGCAAAATGCATTTGTCGAAATTTTCGTGACTTTGTTCGCCTCTAAGATTTATATTTTATGATTACTTACGTAATTATTTAGAAACTCTAGCACTCTCTTCTAAAAGTTACTCTGAAGATGAACAATTTCCAAACCATCAAATAATATTTTATTCCCTTCTGGGTTGGAAGTGGGTTCACTTCAAATAGAGATTAGTCTACTGATTTTGAATTTATTTAATTATAATAGTAACTCATTCTTTGGCCCAATTTATACACGATCATTTGGTAGAAATAAGTACTAGAAATTGTTCACGTTAATGCAATACGTATAGCATAGATTTAAATGAACTTGATTTATTTTAAATTATCAAAATGAAAATATGACTTCATTTTTTATAGAAGCATCTACAAAACGAGTGAATCATCTTAATGGATATACGCAATAGAACCGACGTCACGTCTCCTCCTCTTAGGACTAATTTTACTTAAGTAAAAGCTTGGCTTTTGAAATCCACGCCCACACCTTTGCACGTTTATGTATCATGTATAAGAACCGAAGTACTATATATAGCGGTCGACAGCGCAGCTCTTTGTCAGTTCTCGTTGATTTAGCCGCGCAGCGAATGCTCTTGAAAAGTGTTTGCTCTCTCTTTCCTCTCTCTCTCTTTCACCCCCTCTCTCTCCAGTATCTCAACGTCCGAGGAGCTTGTGTGAGAGAGAAAGCAGGGCGAGAAGACGAGCAAGAAACGGAGAGCCCGCACGAGTGCGTTACAATGAGAACGAGGTGCACAGCCACTCCTCTCTCGCTCTGTGTACCCAAAAGAGAGAGAGGGAGAGAGAGACATAGGATGGGAGAAGATGCGAGACACGAGGTAGATAAGAAAAAGAGGCGCGCTCTTCCATAGAGAGAGAGAGAGCGAGCGAGAGAGAAAGAGAGAAAGAAAACGAGGTAAGAAAGTAAGCTTCGTACACGAAGTATATAAGAAAGAACAGGGATGGGCGGATACACGGACTATCTTGCGCCGGCGCTGATAGACGCTGTAAACGAGAAAAAGACATTGTTTGATAGTGACAAAGACTCGGGGATTCCACGAAGCGGGAGTGAAGATATATATATATATAAACGAGAACCATCGCGAAGGTGTACCACTGCGACGCATTCTGGACATGAAAAAACCGCTACTAATTAAAGGGTTCATATTAAAGATACATATAACTTTTCTTGAGATATAAAATGCATGCATGTATTTGAATTTATAATATTAGAAAAACTTTTATATTTTACTTTTTACTCAAACTAATCACTTCCATTTAAGTACTGATTACCTATACTTATTTATAAGAGTGTCATTTTTCATACATGTTATCAAATATTTTTTCAATCCCAACAATTCATTTCACTGTTCCAAAATATCTTCTATAAGGAAGCAAAGTATCATAAATATTTTCTTACGATAAATTCATACCATTTGTATGCGAATCTGCCAAAATACATTTAAAAAAAGAATTTTTTTTATACATGAGTGCTTGTCTGTTTTTGCTTCGTTCTAAAATAAGATTTGTGACAGTAAAAAGAGTTTATTAAAAATTATTTTTTGGGAATTCGGGATAAAAAAACACCGTCGATATAAACACGTCCTTTATATAAAATTGAAATTTACCTAAGAAAATCAAAACATAAATCAACGCAAATAATTCTAAGAGAACTGTCATTCAAACCCTCTCAATATTGCAATGAATCACAATCTCATAGGTTCCATCTATTTTATAATATAGCCAGTAACGATGCAGCAGTAAAGTCTCTGCATTGTCCCATGCTCATTCTCTGACCGGCCAATGATGAGCGCTGGGAATTAGTTTCTTATTCTGGTGATTATGGACGACTTGTGCTTGCTACAATACCAAGCGTGCAACGCGCGTGAACGGAGGCTTCGAATTAATAGAAAGTTTTCCTCCTCTCTCTTCTCGTCTCTCTACCTCTCTCTCTCTCTCTCTCTCTCTCGCTGGAAGCTTACGCGCCTGTCTCGGCCAGAGATGTTCGCTAGGAGAACGGTGGCCCCATAAATTTTGCCAAGTATCAGCCCATAAATTGAAAATGCACTGCGCCACCGGCACTGCAGCGTTATAAGACCCACCGCCACCGTCGTTTTCACCTACAAGCGCTTCTCTCGCACTCTCTCGCTTATTGCTTAGCAGCTCTACATCTAGCACAAAATGTTTAAAACCTTTGCTCGTAGGTGCACGAGCGTGGCTATATATTTCTCTGCCCAGATGAGTATATATAGTATCGGTACTAGTTTCTTCGCCTTTCTGGTCAGAGTAGAAAATTTCGAAGGATCGGGAAGAATTATGCAAGGTTCTTGTAGCTGCGACGCCGATAATACATTCTTAACCTTTAATATGTCTTCTAGTATTCAGAAAAAGTTTTCCTTTTTTTTGTCTTTTTCTTGTTTTTTATCTGTGTCAAAGCAAAACTATGTGGAAATATTTTTATGCAAAATTTTCAAGAGAAATTTTATGCTGAAATGAGTACTGGTGAAAAAGAAGATAAGTAAACCAAGAATAAAAGATACCATTTTAATACAGATTTATGTGCAAATAATTTATGTTAAATTTTTCTTTCTGCCAGTGGTTCAAAACTTACGTTTCAGTGTATTTTAAATGATGTTTTAGGTTTAAAAAAATAATTTCTTATTCGCATTCAGATAATTTCATTCACAACAATAAGTACTTCGCGAATACTGTTTATTAAATCGTCATCTTTTTGTTAAGTGCGATTGCATTGAGTAGGTTTATAATAGGCATTAATGATAATTTGAGGAGAAATATTTTTCATTTTAATAGAATCATATCATTGTTATTTCTCTATGAAAATACTTCTTCTATAACTATTAGCATCTGATGGATCAGTTTTTATACTATTTTGAATTCAAACATTATGAATTCAGAATTTCTGTTTAGGTTCTTGGTAACCACGTTTCTATATGTATAAATATTTCTGTTTTGGAGAGAATATTGGAAAATCAGTTTTAGTACCTAGGGATACTTGAAGCATTTTTAACACTATTTTAGATTTTTTGTTATACATAATGGATTTAGACATTGGTGTTTTTATAAATTTCCTAAGTTGAACTGATATGAAAAATAAATGATTTGCAATTTTTCAAATTCGCTAGACTTGCTCTTATTTTCTACATGAATAAAAACATTCATTTCTTTTGGTTTAAACAATGATGGTATTATTTAAAAAGATGAATGGCGTGTTAGATGTAATATATTTGTAATTAGGGTTCTAATTTTTATGATGTACTCTTTGACTCTTTTCTAGATAATGATTATTTCTAGTATATACAAATACTCTTGCATCAGAGGATTTCAATATATATTTTACATTGTTTAGTGAAAGTAGATTCTTCATCAGATCCAGTCAAAGATGTATTATTTAATCTTTAATTGGATTCCATATGATTATTTCATTTTCTTGCAGTACTTCAAGCAATGGCATTAAACTAAATTTTTGGCAAAATGCCAATGGTAAATTAGTTTAACCTTTACATAGTACTTGTCGCATGAAAATAATTCATAATTTGATAGATATTGTTGTAAGCTTAAATTTCGACAAAATTTATTCTAACTGGTCATTTTATTATAACGAGTGGGAGCCGACGTTAACTACTATTATGTCAAGAGGGAGGGGGGAGCAGTTTGATATGAACTGTTTCGATTCGTGCAAATTCCGATCTCAGGTACGTTAGTCTCGTTGGTAATATTACAAAGACCCAGGTAGAAGCGGTCCGCCGAATCACACATAAAAGATCACAAAATGCTGCGAATCACATGTCACTTCAGCACTTGTTAATTAACAATATTAAGCTTACAATTATAATAATTAGTTTGCATTAATTTAACAATTAACGCACATGCGAGTCTAGTTTAACGACCAAAAACGACTACGCGTTTCTCGCAAAACCGTATCCGCTAGGATATGATTGCAAATAAATGCCAAACTGCTTATTGAGTTCTCGAACAGCCACTGTATAATTATGTGGTGTGTCCCATAAATTATCGAGTCAAACTAAATTTGGATACTATGACTTTTTACTCAAGGCAAAAAACTGGCATAAGGTCGTGCTACTGCCCCTCAAAGGGTTAAAATCGACACGTCAACTCAAGAAATTCGAATTTAGAATGTTAAAGTGCGTAAGAAAAGAATTAATAGAATGAAGGATTTTTATAGCACTTTTATAGAAAGGACTTTTCAGGACTCATACAACTAAAATAAATGATAGAGCTACGCATCTATACATATAATGATTGTTACACTGTGTGCTTGTATCCAGTAGCATGAATACATTTTTTCTTGAAATAATTTACTTTGATCTTCCCTATACGTGTTGTAATTTGATATAAAATTGCTTGAATAAACGTTTAACGATAATTATAATTATGATGTACAAAAAATCTCAGAATTACGAACATGACTAACATTATTTTCCATTTAATTAACTTCATAAGAAAATCCTTTGTTAGAACATTTTAAAGTTTAACTCTTTATCAAAAACGCACAGAAGCACGAGCTTACATGCATATACCGCCATCCACAGACACACATACTCATACATAGATGTAAACTTATACCCATATAAAAAAATATTGTGATATAAAAAGAAAACAAAAAGTATAATATCAAAGGAGATCACCGACCCAGAAAAAAATATTAATAAAAACAATGAAAAATAGCTATGAGAATGTAGTAATAGAGAACGAAAATAAAGAAGTGAATGAGCATTAGGTACGTCAGAAAGGGGGAGAGAGAAAGAGGCGAGATTCAGAGAAAAGTAAAAGAAAAAAAAAACAAAAACAAGAAAGTTTCTCAGGAACAGAGGGTGAGGAGAGAGAGAGCGAGAAGCGAGGAGCCAGTTAACCCGTGAAACGTGCAACGGTCGTCGTGCAAATTTACTCTCTCTATGCATTTATATAGTTGAATTCGCGAGGAAAACGTAAAGCCGAGAGTGCTGAAAAGACGGTATGGCGCGCTGGCGTGCGCGTTGGAGTGGGACGGAAAACTCGCGCGGACTCGCAACGTTTGCCCGCTTCAAACGGCGAAATTTTCAACTTTCTCGCATATACGTATACAAAGCCGTGCATTCCAGTAATGCAGGAAAAAAACCAAAGAGAAATTCAAAAGGTGACCCTGGCTTGAATAAATGTGTTAAATAACGTAAAAAAACATTATTATATATCGTTTTCAAATCATCTCCTACAGTCACAAGCAACTTTTTACTAGGTTATTATGGCTCAACACTCGTTAAAAAGCAGCTATTTTTTTATTTACCTGTTATACTTCCATATTTATTTATGATGCACTGATGAAAACTCTTAGAAAAAAAAAACTAAGATCGCAAAAAATAACAAAACATTAATGAATTATCCAGAATTAACGTAATTCTTAAAAGTTTCATCATTTTTCATCATTTTTAGTAATTCTTAAACGCATTTAAGTTTGTACGAAATTGTTGTTCAATTATAACCATTCTCAGCTTAAACTAATGTTTTTTTTTCTTCTTTTTAAAATTTTTGTTGGCATCTTTCGGAATTTCGTATTGATTAATTATTGGTAACAATCTCCTGGATTCCAAAGTTCTTTGGCCTATTATATATCTTTGGTACAAGAAAAAATTTTTTTACTAAGTTGTGCCTCTAAATAGATTCACAACTGAGGTAGAAAAAGCTGGCACTCAAATACAATTTTCTTTTATCAAAAGTGACTGGTGCCAGTAATTGAACTTTTTCTATAAAAATTATGGAATGATTAAAATGTAACTTCTATACAATTATTTACGTATTAAAGAGTTGTGAAAATATTGCGATACACCGACAAATTTTTTCGTTTACACAAGAATTGCAGAAGTCAGATGGAAGCACGCGGGCATTCAGATAACAGTGAGATATCTGGTTTGCTAAGAACTCCGATATAGCCAGTAAATCGCCGGACGCACCGGCGGACGCGATGGACTAACGCTTACAATTCGGTGACGACGACAACTTTGTTGCGCCCGTTACGCGATCCCGTGTGCGCGCATTTATCGCCGGCGGGCCGCGGCAGATATGCAAAATATATGCATTCGATGTGCTCGGCCCGTTGCATTATTTATACCCGTGTCGTGTCACGCCGTGGCCAACGATTAATGTGGCGTATATGTGCGGAGCCCAGTACAGCTACTCTGACCCGATGCGCACGCGCTCTCTGTCTCTTTTTTCTCGCACTCATGCGTTCACTGTATTTTCATTTCGTTTGATTTCGATGATATCCGGCGTACGCGAACGATAATCTTGATCCGACAGCTTTTGCGCGATCGGCGCAATTTATCGTTATGTTGAAACGCGCTATTTGTATTCCACGTTTATCGATTCCTGATGAAGTTATATTTTCAGATATGTGTCAGTATAAATGTGTTAGAGAGCGGAGAGACACACAGAGAGAGAGAGAGAGAGAGAGAGAGAGGGGGTGGAGAGGTGCGGAGGGAGAAAGATCTATGACACTGTTTTCAACTTCGATGTATTATTAATTTGGGAGAAAGTGATAAAAGTCGCATCAAACTTGTTTTATAACCTATATGTTTATTAAATTATAATACCTGACGATTCTGCTTTTATTTTAATGTTCTCAGTTTGAAACGCATAATATTGTCGATGATAACATTATTGAAAATTTACTTTTAATAGCATATATTTGTGGATATGCTGGCTCGTTTTTATGCTACTAGTATTTCATTTATATTTCAATTGTGGTTGTATTTTGTGATCTTTTAGTATGACATAAATTAAAAACAACTAACATGGTTATTAGCATGTTATAAAAATGATACTTAACTGCGTTGAGCAATTAACTGTTATAAATTATTACTACTGTTCGAATCTCCATATATTATGTTCCATATATATTATGCAGTTGCTAAGTTACTAATTAATTTATTTTGGAATAAAGGATCACAGATATATTACCCTACAAACATGTTTTAATTATAATTTTGGCATGCAGTAATGTGAAATTAGCTTCATTTAATATCCGATGATGTTAATAACGATGTAAGGTTGTTCCCTAAATTTTGATAAATGAAAATACAGTAATTACATATCATAATATTAACTTATTCAAACGCGTAGCAATATGCGATCTATTTTTTTCGTGAATGGTCGTAAACTGCTGAAAGCACAGGACATTTAATTTTTTTACATACATCTTTGTACCACTGCTATTCTAAATAATAAATTAGTTAATATAACTTTATTTGGTTAATAATCTTACGTTCATAGCATCACGATGTACATAGTGTAAACCTTAGCAAGCAATTCTATACCATTGTGTGGAATCTTATATAATATACGTATATAGGCAAGGATTTAGATTTATTCAATAATTCTCTATCAGTCAAGACAAACTCATTTTAACAACAAATGATATCGATTGCTTTTTAAGAAAGGTTTTAAAAGTGGCAACACTGCTCACTATGATAAAATAAGTGAACATTTTTTTATTTAAATGTAGGGAATATATTTTAGTCTGTGTCAGTTAAGAGTTTATAATGCACTTTTCGAAGTACGTTGATTCTATATATAATAGATAATTTTAATTTAAACTAATGTGGTTTTTAATTATGCATGAGTTTCAATATACAAAATCTACACTGTTAGGTATCAACGATGTATTAACAGCGTAGATTAGATACTCTCCAGGATAATCTTTTTAAAATCTCATTTATCAATAATTTTAAAATATTTTTGGAGCATTACACAATGTTATATTTGGCGCAAAAGATTAAAACGTATCCCAGCTAAGTTATCGATCATGCAATTTGAAAAGTCTCGCTTAAACCCAAAAGTTTTCAAACAGAAACGTGGACTCCATTGTCTGACACAGACTCGACGAGCGTATATTTTTTACTGCCCCAGTCAGGTGCGCATCAAATAAAATTTGATTTTTCTGTAGAATGGCATGAACAGGAACGAGTATTTTTTCTCTTTCACTCGTTCTCTTTTTATATTTGTTTCTTGCCCTATAGTTAACTGATTTTTTTTCTTTTTGACAGATTCTGCTTTGGCATGCAAACTAAATGACTATACTTAAAAAATAATTGTTATACGCCACTTCAATAAATCTATTTTTTGAACTTCAATAATTGCTTGATAGATGAGGTGTAAAGTCGCTTGAAACAATTTTCATAGCACGGTGTGGCCTAAGCCCGGGCTTAAATCACGCCTATCCGTGACCTAAGTAGCCCATTATTGCACCGCGAGGTTAGCGCACGAGCGCAGCGAGTTAGTGGCCTGCTCGGTCACGGATACGCGTGACGGCGGGCTTGGGCAGGCCGTACTATAAAATTCTCAAAAGCACATCTCAAAAAAGGCTTATTTTAATTTGCCATTTTAGACTACCAAAGTCAAATAAATTCGTCCAGCATTCGATTAACTTCAAGTATAATTTGTATATTTTAAGTTTATTTGATCTTGGTCAAATTTATTTAACTCTGGTACTCTAAAATGGTAAATTAAAGCAACGACATATACTTCAATAACTTCTCACTGCGTTGAGATCATATAATATTAAATATAATATATAAGTTAAATACTTTCAATCATTATGAGCTTTGAAAGTGATGGAAATACACATTTAATTCCAAATAATTTTATCTTATTTGATATTTGTATACAGACTTATTTCGAATTTAAATTACATGAAATGCTTAAAAAGCGGGAGAACTCTATAATTGTATTATTATTATGAATATTTTACACCAAATATTTATTTTCGACAAATAATAAAGTTTATTATTTAATAAAATATTATTAATATTTATTTCAGTAACTATTTTCAAATTATAATGTTCAATCACATTGATTTAAATTGCACAGGTTCACAAAAAAACACATAAGTGAATTTGACATGAGAAACATGTTTTCTTTCGTAATTTGAAGTGCTCTATCCGGACTGAAAATATGCTTAAAACTATTAAAGTTATACTCTATGAGTTCACTGTATGAACCGCAAAGAGTCGAATTGATACAGAGCTTGAGTAAAATTAATCTACTATTACCTCTTAATATTCAAATGATAATAGCGTTACTGAATGTTCAAAGTCAAAGAGCACTATTTTCACTGTTTTTACAGCTTTGATTGCACATAACGTTTTTCAGTGATCTCATTCCATTTTCGGCACGGTGCTATTTGAAAGATAACATTTTCAGAAATCTTTTAGCTTCTTTTTGTAAAATTAATTACATTACATTCGCCTGTTTCACAGTTTGAATATTGTATTTCAAAATATTAATATAAAAAAATTGTATTAATAAAAAAATAATTTTTAACAATTCTTCTTGGAATTTGTAAATTTTTTCTCATATAATGTACTATGTAAAAAGTTTTAAGTTTTTGAGGTAAATAATCATAAAAATTGAAAAATTTTCAAAAAATTTAACTTTTGAACGGTTGCATTTTTGCTCTAAAATTTTACATTTGTGTTCTGAGGTTGGTTTGAAACCATTAAAAAAATTATGAGCAATTTTAAAATTTTGAAATGTTCAGTTGACACGAAATGATTCATATAGGTATACAAACAAAATTTTTATATATGGGCATGCATGATAATATAAAGAACATTTTTTGCGAGCAAACTATAGTAACCGGATATTTATATATCATTACCCTAATCTTTTCACATTACATATTTCAAGTTAAAATAGGACGTTTGTAGGATTGAATTTGTTCAAATATAGTCTTATTGTACAATAACAATTATTGAAAAAGACTATTTACTTCTAATGTAAATATTTAAATAAAAATATTGCCATAGTGACCTTCAGAACTATATTGAGTTTTACAACAATTTGTTAATCTTGAATATTTATTTAAGCTCGTGTATTTGTAATAGTAAGGAACAATAAAGACTAAAAGTAATAGATTATGTTATGTATAAAGTGTATTTTAAAAAATATATTATGTAAAACGCATTTAATAAAAATAATGTTTCTTTTGATAGTTCTAAACATATATACAAATGGATTTACGGTTCTGGAAACGGTGTTATGCAATAATATATTAGTATTTATGGTACAATATAAAGTTCTCCTGAATAGTATTTATATGTATAATTGCAATACATTAGGCATATAGCATGATATTATACTAGATTAAAAACTTCATTTTTACACAAATAGTGGAGATTAGAGCACTGAGTGAAGCGAAGTAGATACGGCTCTCATACACTTCAATTTCCTAAAAAGTGCCAATTCTATCGTGGCTTTAATTTTTTTCTAGTATACTATATTTATTTATTGTGGTAAATTAAAAAAATATTGATAATACTGAAAGTCTATTTTGACTTAATAATATGTTATTGATAATAAAAATACTCAAGCGGAAATAATATAGCTATAAGAATGAAGAGTCCTGTTTTGCTACTTAATATCACAGACAGATCTCTGAAGTTTCATTAAAATGTTGCAATGGAACATTACACTTCACATAAAAATTATAATATTTTGAGAGTAGTATTTTTCCTTGAAGAAAAAATATCAAATGGAATAATCTCTCTTTCAAATCCTCTCGAACACCTTTCATCGACGCAATTTTTCGCGCCTTCAGTCTCTTTCTCCCTCTCTGTCTCCCTCTCGATAGCTCTCATTTTCACTTTTCCCCTTTTCGCATCATTCCCCTTTTCTATTCCACCCCGCGGGCCGATGGAAATCCTTCTTTTTCTCTCTCTGCCTCTCCGCCGCATACGCATATACGCCGGGAAACATGCACATGCAAAATCGGTGCGCGTAGCTCATGGCCTTCCCTCTGTCTGTATATAAGGTGGTGGTCCGGCGCGCAATGTCAAACGGCCTCGTTGCAAGTCAAATTCTATCCGTTCGCGTTAAGCTGCCCGGTCGCGCGACGCTTCGGATGGAGCGAGAGGGAGATAGAGCTGGGATGATGTGGATGGCGGCGCTGATGCTGGTGAATAGTCTCTCGAAACAAGCTCGAGGCCACGGCGGTGGCCATCTTCATGAAGTTACGCGAGTATCTGTATATATATGGTAGACTCCATGGGAGCTGTTCATACACAACTTGAGAGACCTCGCGACCTATTTATGGCGGTCGGGTGGCACTATTATGCTCGTTATGTTCTTAGTTTGACTGTTACTAGCGTTACAAATATCAAAAGAAATATAAATTGACAATTAAAAATTGTGTAGTAAATAAGGATGCTAAGTAATGGAACGAAATATTGAAAAACAAGCACTTATCTCCTATTGTGAACAATTACTAGAGCACTGATACTCATTATTATTTAAGTAATTTATGTTGATCCAAGGATAAAATAAACTTTTTTTAATGTTTTACAATAATTTTAAGAATAATTCTGCAATTATATAGTCTTGATATTATTACAGAACTAATATATGACTAGCTAAGAAGAATTTATTATACATTTTTGAAAGAGAATTTTACCTGAATTTGTGAGAGACAATGTTTTATCATTAAACCATTTTATAACTTTGTCCATTATGTACAGCATACAACTTTCTTATATTTCAAATATGCCAACATAAAGGCATACGAATTAAGATTGTCACCCTATAGGAAAATATGTTTTATTCAGCATAAATATACTTTTTGTTAATGCTGTTTATCGTTAGCTTCACTGTTCACAATTTTACATCCTGCCAGTGAATTTGGTGTTTCAATACTCGTTGATGTGCACTAATCACTGATATTTCATTTTCATTGTTGTTATGTTCATTTATATACACTTTTAATACGCTCTTTGCGATTGAAAATATATGATGTTGAAAAGTTTTTACCAGTTTTGTATGCAACATTATATTTTCATCTCATAATCACATTTAAATTCTTTTTGATCAAGAAAATTGCAGATTATTATATTCTTTTGAAATCAGAGCAAGTTTTTCAAAATTTAGTACATTTGATAAAACTGGTTTTGACTGATAAATATTCTACATTACATTATTTTTATTTTTATTGCAATTATGTTTGATTTAATGTAGGCAAAATCTAATTATTTTTTAAACAATTGTGTGCCTTTTTTAATATTTTCTTTATGGAACTTTTCTATGACATTATAAAACAACATTGTAAACAATGTTCTTTTTCGTTATTTTAGATGATAGAGCAGTCTAAAGTTCTTTCAGAAGATGATGTTTTTGATACCACTTTGTTATAATATTGTTTTTCTATTAACTGTCATATTTAATAGTTCTTTTTGAAATAAACAAAAATGGATGCAATTTTTTATCGTCGATATTATTCTTTTTCAGCCACGATTTTCGTGTTTACTGAAATAATATAACACAATACATTATATAAAACTAATTACTTGTCTGTATAAGATTAAATTATTAACAAGGAGAATGCACATTCTCCGAAAGACAGATTTTAATAAGGTTTTTTTAATTCAATTTCTGGTATCTAAAAATGAGATTCATTCTACTAGAAATCGACCCTCAAAACCACGATGATATTCGCTCTCAAAAAGATGTGAACTTTCTTTATAAGAATTATTTAATAAAAATATACAATTCGCAAAATTTTTTATGTCTTTTTTAGTATCTTACGCGTTTTGTGTATCTACGTATTAAACTGTAGAAAATTTTATTATTCATTTTGAGAATATATTGATACCATACAAAGTGTAGACAATCAATGTTTAAAGAAGCATAAGAAAATTGGATTAAATTTTAATTAATATTTCATGAAACAGAAGTGCATCCATCTATATATTTATGTAATCCAGTGTTTTCTCCAATCTCATCTACTAAACTGGACCCGCTTGTCAGATAACCACAGCACCGAGCACTGAAATGTAAACAATACAACTCCAGCTTAGCAAAGCAAGCAATATTCAATTGCAAACGAAGGCAGCTTATACCGTACGATGAATCCTCGCATCTCTCCCTCTCTCTCGTCCTCTCTCTTCTCGTCTTACTCGGTTTAAGTGTAAATCACGATCAATATACGCGTATCTCCTTTATTTTGTAATCGAATTCCTAGCGAGTCCGAGGCAGAGCGAAAAGTACGCTCGCACACGCGATAAAGAAGAAAGATAAGAGCGCTGCGCATCTCGGGGCGCGTGTCGAACGTCGAACGTCAGCGCGATCGCATGCGCATACACACATACACGTACACACATATGCTCTTTCCTTCTTCTTCTTCTTCTCCTCCTCCACCCCCGTGCTACCCTTATTCTACGTGCCGCGGGTTTCACGACTCTTTTCTCTCACGCGAGCGCGACTTTTCGAAATTTCCTGCACGTGCCTGGCATCGCTGCCGCCACTGCGGAAGAAAGACACGCTGAATGTACGTACGTATACAGGCGGACTCTGCACGCACACGCGTGTCGACTAGGGTATACAGGGTTTCGTGAAAATGCGCACCCTGCGGATATGCACGCGACAAAGGAGAGAGCCGGCTGTGCGGGAAACATGAAGACGTGGGGTGGAAAGGGCGGCGGAAGGAGGGAAGGAAGCAAAGCCGGAGGAAGCGGCATATGCAAAGTGACGAGAATAAAACGTGAATGTTTCAGAACGTAAACATCGAGCGCACGCACAGACCCAGTAATGCTCCGATGTGCACACGTCCGCGAGCGCGCGGGTAGAAAAGTTTCGAAATGAAGATGCATAGCCGGGTGAGAGTGTCGCCGGTTTGCGCGGCGATCGCGAGAGAAGCATCGACAATTCTAGCGTGCGATTTGCCGAGGGATTTGCAAAGGTTGTGTTTCGATAAATGATGTATACGCCCGAGTTGTCGACAATTTTGATGCCGATGTATCACTGGACGTGTATGTGCATTTTGCTGTTTTTTCTCTCTCGAAAGTTTTAACATCCAGGATATGCTTTTTGAAAAAGACCGCATTGCGCAACTCCGAATTCGAATAAGTCAACGTTTTTTCAATTTTAATTTTACAAAAAATTTCATGAAAAGCTAATTTTGAAACACGTTAAGAAAAAAAAGTTGACGATAATTTTGTTATTAATATATCTGTACACGACATCTAGTTGTTTATACTGTACAAGTAGTCAATATAGCAGTATTATATGTCAGACGTTTACCTTTTACCTAATTATATAACGAAAATGGAGTTCCAGAAAATAAAAAATTATAATTATCTAAAGTTCTCACCGCAGCGCATAATCGGAACTCTTTTGATCTACATGAAAGGATGAACAGCGTACCTAGAAAATTATCGAATTTACTTACTAACTCGTTTAAAAACTCAATCTTATCTTGTAATGGCTCACAAAGATGGCACCTTGTTACCGCAGATGACAAACCGCCTTATTTTCATTAGTTATTAATAAAACTTGTCGTCCATTTTGAAATTAAATAGGCAGATTAATTAAGCAGCTAATTAGGTAAAATACACGTAATTAACATTTGCTTTTCATCGCTCTTGCGCCCTAGTAGCCAGCGGCTAGTGCTACTCGTGTGGGTGGTTGGGTGTGTGCATATATGCGCACTGGCTTCCCCCCTCTTCATATCTCTCTACCTCTCTCTCTGTCCTCTCTGTCTCTCTCTACCTCTCTCTCTCTCTCTTTCCGTCCCTTTTCGTCCGTAAACTTCTTTCCATTGAAAATATGACAGTGGTGCAGAACTTAGTGCTTCATCATATTTTTTCTTTGTCGTACGTGAGTCAAACTAAGAAAGGGTCGCGTGCTGTGGACGAACTTGATTAAAAGTTACGAACCGTAGCGACAGCAATTAATAACAAGGATATAGCACTCGCAAACGAATACCTTGCGTGCATACAGACGCGTGTCTGTGCAGTGGCATGATGACTTTCATCAAACCAATTGATCAGAGAAGTTAACAGTCAAAATTAACCTATATAATGAGAGCTTTGACTTGCTTCTCTTAAAATGAATACTTGTTAATTTTTATATTATTACGGTTTCAAGTTAAATAGAAGATATATTAAATCAAGTTCAACTCAAACTTAATATAATGATAATTATATATAGAATGTATTTAGACTGAATCATTGCTATTTTATGAGAAAGTCTTTTAAACACATTTTCTGTCTCCTACTCTGTTGATAAAATATTTACACGCTGAAAAATATAAAAACGGAAAAAGAGATCAAATTTCGATACTAACCAGGAAAAAGTTAGAAATCCAGATCACGAATTTGATTCAAATTTTAGGATATATTTTTGGATGTCGAAATATAAAGAAAGCTGCAATATTAGATCTTGAACCTCTAAAACAACTCAATAGTGTGGAATATTTTTAGAGTTGTTTTGAACGAAATCTCTAAACAAGCTTTTTCTTGAAAATCTTAAATATCAATTTGGAAAGAGAAAAAAACTAGAGCAAACTAGACATCATTTGCTTCTATTCGAATTTAAAAATATTGATTTCTTCCAAAGTTATGAATGTTTAAAATTGAATAACATTAGTTTCAAAGTGAAATAAAAAATAAGTTTTATTCTCTCAATTTATAATTTATCATTTATATAAATATTAATTTTTATCAACATTTTTGTAGATTAAATATTTTTGAACCGAAAGCTGGTATAACTTTCCTAGTATATGTAAATTTAAAAATAACGCTGCATGAAGAAGCTTCTACCGTCACCGGGTACTCTAAACCATATTCAATGTTTTCGCGACAAAGTGGATGAAAAGTCCTCGGAAGGAATCCGGCTTACTTTCATGCATGTCAGATGAGATATAGAAATTTTGCATCGGGATACAACAAAAATCTTCTAAATTTGAAGGAACGAATACTTATGACTTTTATCCTCAGATTCTTTTCCCCTATGAGTGATTTATTTTAATTTGATTTAATCTTCCTAAAATACCTATATGTTAAATCAGATACGTTTCTTGATAGAAAAATTTATTTTATTAAAATCATCCTGATTAATATAAAAATATATTCAAGAGAAAGATATATATTATCTACATACTTTTTAAAATACTTTTAAAATACTTTAAAAACATTCACACATTATACCAGATAGTCAAAGTATTATCTTTATCAACGTTATTCTTTTCCAGAAATTAACAATTTCTATTTCAGAAAAGGTATATATTCAAGTAACATGTCTAAATATCAGAATAACAGATTGCTGCAGTTGTGCATTACAATAAATTAAAAATTAAAAAAATATATTTATTTGTTCGTGCAAAAAAAGATTGTTAGGGTTATACTGTCTGGGAGCATGTATGGTTAAGACACCGGATCCTATAGTATTGGTAATTTTTTTCTTATGCAATACCCATATCTGGTTGACACTCTGTGAAAAAATAATACGTCTTATTTGCATATGTCTATATGCAATATCTTTTAGATCAAATAACAATTTTTTCCTATGAAATCATCATTAAATCAATAAATTATTGATTCTATTAGTGTTATTCACAATTATTAAAGCACGTTACGAAGTAATATCATGCAGCATGGTTTTTATACAAATATCTGATAGGATTTGCCCATAAATACATATAAATAATAAATTTTAACATGATTCAGTCAATATTAATGTACAGAATAGATCGGTAAACAATATATCGTAGCAGAGTGCTTCTTTCCATTGCGAGCTTTCCGAGATACGCGACATAGTTACGTACGCAGGCATCCATATCAAAATGCAAATTCAAGCGATTAATTTAGCAGAGCGATCGAGACAAGGCGCACGGCGTGCGCAGCAGGCTACAGTGAAGCGCGAGCAAAACCACGCGGACGTGCAGCGTAGTGTCTTTCCGTGCGGATTAGCCTCACAGCCTGCGCCCGCTCGCGCGCAAGAACGTACACCCCGCCGGCGTATATATACACCGCCCCGTAGAGTCGCAAGTAGCAGACAGCTGCTTCGGAGAATCCTGACATTTGCGGAGCTCACCCCTCACCCCCTCCTCTATCTCTCTCTCTTTCCTCGCGTGACATGCTCGAAAATGCTCGATTTCACTTCCATGATGTATGCACGTGCCGGGCGGCAATCCCTCCGAACTTTATGAATTAACGGCGAGTTGATGAATTATACGATGGAGGTGCATTTTTCTCATACTGCATACCGCGATCGTCGTATCGTAATTAAATTTACAGAGCTCTTATTGAACCCGTGCACGAACACAGATGATAACCGTGTTTGCAAATTTCTCGGCGAGTCGTGTGCAATTGATTTTCGCTTCAAAGACAATGAGGAGAAGGACAAGCATTTATTTCTTGTGAAACTTACTGTTGTTTTGATTAAAGCGCTGCTTGAAAACTTTGGGATTTGCGTTTGAAGTTATTTAATTAGCAAAATAAATATGGCTCGCCAAAGTTATGTTTCGCGATCTTTTCACTGGCGAAGTATTAATTTCGTTTTGAAAGGTGAATATTTACCTTGTTACGGAGAGGTAAAGCGAGTGTCGTTAAATATTTTCATAACTCTACGATCGTAAAAGATTTTGTTCAGAGGAGTCGAAACAAAGCAGAAATTAAAAATTCTAAAATGAAAAATTTCGCTCGAGTGTAGAAATAAGTTTTAACACAAAACTGGCTAGTGAAATCACAGTGGCTCTGGTCTTTTGAATTATTCTTCAAAAAAATTAGAATTTTCAAAAGTGTGTGAAAGGGAGAAGAAAAACTCTACTTTATTTTTCTCTAGAACGAGGATGAAAAAAGGCACTTTAAAAGCAAAACTGCATTTTTAATATATTTCGGTGCTTTAGAAAAGATGGTACTTGAAGCAATGCAAGTATAGTAAAGGCTTCGTTTCTAGAATAAGAAAAAGCTCTCAAATAGTACAGTGTATGAAGTATCTAACAAAAAATTCGTAATGAAATCATCAAATATTTTGTTACAATTATATATCATAATAAATATACGATGCATCGTTCCCTCTCCATGCCGTGTAATATTAAACAACGAATGCTACAGGAAATGTAGAACAGCAAACAATACAAAAGTTAATAACAAGTTTTTTTGGCAGAAAAAGAAAAAAAACAATATCAGAATTTTTCAATATTGTACATTTACAAAATAAAATATACGAATTGTTAAAAATACATTGAAAATTTTAAACATCGCTTCTTCGAAGTAATTATTAAAATTTTTACATTGTAAAAAGTAAAAAGATTTAGTTTCTTTAGGTTTTTTAAATATATGTACGACTCTTTCTCTTATAACAGAATTTATGTTTGTCGAACGTGTTATTCCATAGAAATATAATAATCCTCACAAAAAAACTTGCTACCCGATCGACTGTATTTTCAATTTTTTGTACATTGATGATGGCCTGAAGAACCAAAAAATCCTCTTTTGATAGGTTAACTTCTTCAAAAATACTAAATTTTATTTGAAATTTTTCGTGGCAGGATTTATATATCGTTTATAGAGCGATTACCGCAAAAAAATTAACGATAGTGGGGACGAAAAATATGGCGAACATAGCCATATGAGAGAAGAGAGAAAGATTGGAAATGTGATTTAGAAATAGTCCTATAGCCCGGCGCTGTATCTTTATATATCTATAGAGGGTGGATCATTGTCCGGCACATTAACCTCCCTCATTTTGCCGGGGCTTTCGCGCTCGTGCAATAAATAAATAAACGACGTTTTATTGCTTCTGCACGAGAAGATCCGCAGAAGAGACAAGAGGAAGGTGAAGGTGGAAGAGGGCGACGAGGAAGAAGGAGGAAGCAAAGTCGGGAGAGTCTCGCGGTCACACAAGGCAAGAAAATTGCAGCGGAAAAGAGCCGCCAAACGCCACTGGGAGTTATGAAGTTGTAAAAGGAGAGGAAAAAAGGTGGTGGCGGGGGCGACGGGCCAAGCTAGCAATCGACGTTTTAGTGCCGACTTCGTCCAGTAATAAAGCGCAAAAGGGGAGGATGGAAGAAGAGAGAGAGAGAGAGGGGAAGGGGTCAGAGGGGGGAGGGGCTGTCGTGCCAAGCCCAACTGTTTTCCGTCGAAGTGCTCTCTGTGCCAGGCGGTGGCTACGGCGGTACTCCGTGCGTTGCCTTCGTCAAAGGGAGAGGCAACTGCCGATACAGCGATTGAGCATCTTTCAAACGGTTTTCAACTTGCCGAATTTATCAATTTATGTCCCGTAGAAATACCATCTAAGTACTATATACCGATATGTACAGACGTTGAGCATGTAGATATAACGATACGGATCATTAAATTCGTTATCTTGTTGGGATATCCTTAGGATGCTCAAGATATTTTCTTTTTGCACGTAACTTTTGGATATTTTAGAATATAAGAAGGGATGTTCTTAGTTGTGAGCAAAAGCAATATATTGTATTTAGTCTGAAATATTACTGTTTTTCGTTTTATTGCATTCGATTTACAAGCCAGAGATTGTCATGCCAGAGACCATCCAAAAATTCAGACATTTTATAATTACCCCTGTACAATTAAGTATCAAATTCGAACAATCTTATACATTTTTTAATGAAATATAAAGAAGTATTAAAAATCTGACTTTCTTTTTTAATAATAATTATTGGTTAATCTACAAACCATAGCCTTATTATAAGCATAATTTAATCGAAAAAATAAAAATTAATACAAATTTAATCATTACATAATGGAAATAATTTTATTCAATATTTAGCCAATAAATATTAGATTTTTTGTTAGTTTAATTATTATAATATATTTAAAATTTACTAACTTTCTATCATCAAAACCTTAAATTCTTGAATCATACAAATCACGTGCTCGTGAGATCTTTCCAATAGTCTCATAAGCTGCTTTTCTTTTTTTATATATAAGTAAAGAAGATTGAAATTTATTTTAAACGTAAGTTAATACTTTATTTTTAGCTATATACTTTTTCTTTTAAAATAAAATTGTAAATGTTTTCCTATTTTGTTAAGATTGATTTTTTCTGTGTTCCATATTTCTAATAATATTTTTCAGATATCCAGTTATTATATCTAGAAATACTCTTTCTTTTGTGAGACGTCTTTCCAATTGGTTTTTAATAATTTATTGATTTAATTATTTTTTCATAAGTCGTTCTACTTCAACTGATTTTTTACCTTCAATTCACAAAATTTATTTATTGGTTCATTTCATAATAAAATATATTTCTTTCATAGAAATTACAGATCGAAATGAGGGAAAGGGATAAAGGGTAAAGCACTTTATTGAAGCTAATTAAGGCCATGTGATACTCAACGAAACTTGTATACGGCTCAGTCGGTAAATAAGATGGATACCAGTTTCATACGT
>JAWWEQ010000055.1:2726307-2760428 GCA_035583055.1 Torymus tubicola | reverse complement strand
GAACTGGTTTATAACATCGAAACTACTTTTCCTGACGTTCAAGCTCTCAATAATAGCTTACCGAATAATATTACTTTCATACTCACTAGGGGAGGTCATGGCCTCTGGATCACGGATTTTGCTCAAACTTTGAGAGATGTTTTTAGATGCTAAAGTACGAAGAATGCTAGAATATTAGACCCTAACGCTTTGATAAACTTGAGTTATCCACAGGTTTAGCTATATTTGCAAGAAATACTGAAAAAATGCTCTGTCTTATTTGTTTATTGGTTAAGCTAGAAAATCCTTATATATAATAGTAAACAAAGAAAATAAAACTAGAGATTACAAGTTTTACGTTGCTTTTTTCAGAATTAAAAAATATTAAGTATATCAAAAGTTATGAAAGTTTAAAGTTAAGCAACGCAAATGCATCAAAATATGTATTAAGTTAAAGCCTGCCAATTTATCAATATTAGTTGCTTAAGATTAAATTTTCATAATTTTTGATACATTTAATATTTTTTAATTCTGAAAAAAGCAGCGTAAAACTTGTAATCTCTAGTTTTATTTTCTTTTTTTACTATTATATATAAGGATTTTTTGACTTAACCAATAAACAAATAAAACAGAGCATTTCCTCAGTATTTCTTTCCAATACAGCTAAACTTGTCGATAACTCAAGTTTATCAAAGCGTTAGGGTCTAATATTCTAGCATTCTTCATATTTTAGCATCTAAAAACATACCTAAAAGTTTGAGCAAAATCCGTGATGCGGAGGCCGTGACCTTTCCTAGTTAGTATAGAGATTCACGATTTTTACATGTGTTTTAGTCCGCGGTAATACGTATAGCGGTGATAGGGACAAGTTTATTATTCATCCGCGGAATAACGTACAAAACGAGAGTTTTTTTTATTTATTAATTATTTTATTGTTAGACTGGTTTTTGACGTTTGTCATATTTTTTTATATGTTCATTAAACTCTAATCTATCATTTTGTCTTCATTCTAAAAGCGAAAAGTCGATAAATTCAAAGTAATAAAGAAAATAAGGTAAGAAATATCATCGTACCGCTGTAATAGGTACATTTACCCTATACTATTAAAAATCAAAGATATTTAAAAAATTGAAATTAAAATAGTCTTAAAAAAGACTGATGAGTTTAAAAAACGACATTAAACAATATTTTGCTTAAAAAATACTTGATATTTTTAATAATAGCAAGACTCTTTAAAATAAAAATATGCAAGTATATAAACGTAGGAAGAACATAGAGCCACCGTGCTTTCTGGAACACCTAAGGTAAGGTTCTTTTACAGACATTTACTTTGTCGACAGGGGTAACTGTCATAAACAAGAACTTTTTTTCAAATAATATTAGAAAAGCGTACGTTCTCTGAAATTCAAAATTTTTCACAATGTGAATAATTATATTCAATATTGAAAAGAGTTCGACAAATTTTGTGTATAAAAACGAAATTTTCTCGAAAATTAAATTTTTTTCTCTTTTACATTTTTTGTTCTCGATAAAAAACGAAATCAATTTTCGAAAAACAGTTTGTGGGAGCATATTGTTAAAGAAATTGGGAAACTAATTATGCAATAAAAAAAATCGATTTTTTCACCATTTTAACCAAAGCTTGCCCCCTTAAGTGTGATATTTTAGTGACGACAATATTTCAGGCAATTATGGCGTGCATATGTTGTAATATTTTAGAAAAATACGATCCTGCAATGTGTATGTGTATGTGCCTGCATATTTGCGTGTGCATGAGTTTAAAAATTTTTTCCACTTTGTTAGTCATGTTCAAAAGACTTTTACACACTGGTATCTGGGTGGAGATAGTACATTACGCAACAAGTACACGAAGTAGGCGATTCTTACGCAAGTCGTGTTTGTCAAAGAAACTCGATTTTTGCAAAAGTACTCTTTCGCATTAGTAATTAGGGTCTCGTACATATAGTCACCTTCCATATATTTGTGACTCATGTGAAAAAGTAACTTTATTTCCTTGTAGTTTCACATACTATTTGTGTATATAATGTATTTTTGATATGTATTAAGTAAATTGCCGTGCGCATAGTCCACATTTATCTGTCGCGACTTATATTGAGAAAAATAATTTATCTTAATAATAAAATAAGTCCTTTGGTTCCACAAATTTTATGTATAAATAAATTGAAGTTGTGTAGTGTGCAATCGAAATTAAATAATTAACCCAATTTTTTAACTATATTGTTAAACCTAGAAAACTATCTTTTCCTTGTAAAATTTTCTCGTCTTTGTGGATATTAACTGATTAATTAACATGAATTATTATAAGATAATGAAAATGTAATAAGTTTAGAAATTCATTTTTAAAAATTTTTTAATAAATTGGTAGTTTTTAATTTAATTAATCCGATAAGATATCATAAAGTTTATTACTGAAGATTAACATTTTTCTTATTCTGAAAAATTGATTCTTCTACATCTTTGCAGATTATCCTACTTAAAAAGTATTAAAATTAGTATGATCCCTTAGCGTAGAAGATTGCTGACTGTAACCGTTTAAGTAAAGAATGATAAAAGTTTTCGTAAAAAAGATTAAAACGACAGTGGTTACAAAAGGTGTGTTTGTATCTATGTAAATACTAGTTTTTAGTAAATTCTAAATTGTCTATCTTTTTATTATTAAACTTGCAACGTTCACAATTTAACTCCTCTACATCTTATATTTTTTAAAGAAATTTTATTATTAACTAGATTTTTTTTTTCATTATTAAAGGTTATTTTAAAGTTTGAATTTTTAAGAAATTTGTGTGTAAATTAAAATTGAGATTTTCAGATGCTTGTGAACGAATGAGGATGAAAAAAGTAGTCACATGTTCACAAACATAATCAAAAGAGCTGCCGAAAGTCGGAAATCAAAACAATGCGCAACTAGTCATCTATTAGATGACTAGTTAAAGTGAGTACGCAGGTCGGGGGGCTGATAGGGGAAGAAGAGGAATTATCACTCTTCCTCCGAGAGAGAGAGAGAGAGTCAGCACGAGCTCTCTTACCTATTGGAACTATCAAGGACTACTACAAAATTAGCAAGGTAGATATTGCGAGGTCCAAGGATTACTCCTTCGGGATAAACTGGGCCGAGTTGGACTGGTCCGCCCAGTACCAGCGCTACTTTCTTACTTTAGCCGTTTCAGTGCCTATGACAGAAAATAAGGGCATAGCCCTACCTTATACTTTTCAAGTATCAAGGGTTGTCAAGGCATTTGGGGCGGCTACTAGTAATATTGTTTAAAAAATTATTACGGTCGGTCAGCGATTCAAATATATTGTATTTATTAAATATTAATTTTTTTACTATTATTAAAATACCGAAAAATATTGTTTCACGTTTCTTTTATTATAAACAGATTTGGCATTATTTTATATTTTTTTTATCTTTAGACAATAAACGTCAAGATATCCGAGGGGACATTTCCGTATTTTTATTTATGCATGTATGTGTGTTGTTTTCCTCTCCTGGGTCCTTTATTTATATTATTATTATTGTTATTATTATTATTATTTATTAAGGAAATAAAAACGAACTTTTCAAACTCACTTTTAAATTAAATATTATTTTTTAATTTAATTCTTGATTCTACTTTTTTTAATTCACATTAGAAACACGTATCCTATTCTCTAATCTTTAAAATTGAACAAAGAAGTTTAATAAGGAATGCAACTAAAATCAATTTTATGAATTCTGACCTACTTTATAACCGGGTGAAAGCTATATGCGTGTGTCGCTTTACTAAAAATCTAAATGTAAAATGTGGACTTAAAAATACAGAGAATTTCTAAAGAGTATTAGCCACAATTTATATTCAAAGACATGACGCTCAACGTATACTAAGAAATGAAGTACGACTGGGCAATGGTTCTGCTTTCTTTTTCAAATTCCACATTAAATTTTGCTCTCCAGATTAGAATTGCAGGACTCTTAAAGGAAACAAAGGACATTTGCATATTTCTTTTTCGCTCATTCATTTGCCTTGAGCGAGCGTAAAAACGTTGTACGTTAAGGCGAGATTTTTTGAATCACCAACAAAGCACGCATAGCGCTACGCTAGCCTCCGTGAATATGCTAACAAGCATAATTTTAAATTAGTCGGTTAATCTAACCGGCGCGAGGCGAAGAAGAAAATCCTTGTGAAACATTCTCGTCTGAGATTGTGGAGTGCAAGGAGCTGCTGAAAAAGCTCCGACAACAACTGGCCCATTCGACAACAATGGCTGCCCGCCTTCTTCGACCTTCGCTCCCCCTCTCTCTTTCTCTCTTCTCCCTGCCGCGTACTTTTTCCGGCACACAGCCACCTCTCGTTCTCGCTCCCATTCAAACCTGCGCGCGCTTTCTCTCGTTCTCCTTCTCTGCACTAGCGTTACCCTTCCCGTCGTCGTTTTCTCCTCCGACGCAAACCAGCTTTTTCCTCTCTTCCACAATTTTACTCGCTTTCCCTCATCTCCCTCTTTTATATATATACGTATGCAGCGTTGCAGCGTGCCCGCGCGCTCGGCCAAGGAGATTCATTTCGTATTTATTAAATTTCATAAAGCATCCACGGCAGACAACGGCCGTATTTTCCATTTTCTCGTCAGCGGAGAAGAGAGAGAGAGAGAGAGAGAGAGAGAGAGAGAAAGAGAGAGACGGGGAGCGGAAAGAGAGACGAAGAAAGAGCGGGAAAGAGGAGAAGAGAGAGCAACGAAGAGAACGAGCTGAAGCCAACCACTTTCTTCTCTCTCCTCCTCTCTTTGTCTCTCACTCACTCACTCGACAAGGAAAGGGGTAAGTGTCGTGGGAAATGGTGAACGTAGATAACGAGTATGGGGCTAGATGCAGACTGGATGCTGGCTCTCTAGCACTAGCTAGCTCGTCTTTCCCTTTTCTCTGCCCTTTCCTGCGCCCCGTCTTCGTCCTGACAAAGAAGTGCAAGAGGAATTCCATCACGCCCTCGTGAGAAAGCGAGTTAGGTGTCACCGCCCGTCGGCCTGTTTCACATTTAAAGGCCATTACCACTGAGCTGGCGCTTTGCACTGGTCCTACCCTGTTTCAGCTAGCGGAGCAGCATCTGCAATTGGACGTGGAATCGAGTGGAAAAGTTCGTCGGTGAGCTTTGTCGGATAGGGAATGTAATTTAAAGCTCGACCTTCGCCTCGTCTCTGAGAACACGCGAGCGCGCCTCTGCAAGCTAAAAGCGCAAAATCTCACGCGCGAGGCTACGTTCTTCGTCGCCTTGATGTTAGCACGTTGCTCCGTCAAGAAACGAGTTGCTATAACAAAATAGCTCTGATTTGTGTTTATTTTCCGTCACCTAAAACAGTTTCTCCGTACTGCAATAAATTTTCAAAAATATATGTAATCTAATCTAACAACATATTTCTAGAAACATAATAACAAATAGCCTACGCGCACAGTTATTTTATTATCAATTTGGTTTCCTCTTACAGAACATTTCAGCGTAGTTATCAGCGTACGGGCAAAAATGTGTAAAACTATATCTTGAATTATTTTTCGTTGAAAAAAAAATTGATAATAAAAATGAATATTTTTCGTAGAAGAAATCAACAAATAGAAGATTGGGTGTCTTTTATCAGAGGATTTTAATAAGTATTCGTGATTTTATTAAAATTCCGTAATTAATACATCATAGATTTCGTAAAATTATAGAGATAGATTAAATTTAACGTTGTAATATATGAATATTATATTACACTGTCTGCAATGTAAAAACTAGTAGAAATAAACTAGGAACAAATTACTAATGTTAGTTTCTAAACTAATAAGTAATTGATTTCAAAAAATTTACTTATAATCATTTTTAGTAAAATACATATAATCTATATAAAACTAATATGTATAGCATACGTAATGAGTAAAGTGGAAGATGAAACAAGGTAAACTTCCATTAACTTTTTGAGGATTACAAATATTACTTCTTTTCAAAATCATGACGGTTTTATCTTTATCGTACAGAATATGCTTCTAAGTTATAAATCTTGGATTATTCGAATTTACATAATATTTCAAATACTGAAGTTTAAATATGTAATATTTATATTAAGTTGAAAGTTCATGTTTAACAAGATTGAATAAAACTATAAATTTCATCTTTTTTATTTTTATTTTTGAACAAGACGGTTTTGAATCGGGAGTGTCTTATATTTTCATCAAAGTGAAAATTCTTATATACCATAAATTCTAATCATTTATTGTATACAAAATATTCCTTACCAAAATGAGTCTACTGTGAAATAAAAAAACGCCAGAGCCTATAAAAATTGAGAAAAAAAACAATTTTTCAGCTTAACAATGTACATAAATATTTTGCGTATAATAGATCCAATAAACAATCTTTCTTCGTGAACATTTTTACGTGAAATAATTTCTTATATGTTAAACCTAAAAGAATAAATTAAAACCCTTAAATACAACCAAAATTTTTGGCTATTATAGAAATATAATATATTAGTATTGGAGGTGTAAGAATGTCAATAATATAATATAAAGTTCATCTACATAGTAGCATCCGTGTATCATATATAAAAACGAATTTGTATACTTATCTCTTGTTAGTTCGCATTTAATTTCAATACTATATAATATTTTTTTTAAATTACCCTGTTGCAAATGCCAATATATTGATTTCAACACCTTCCGTTTTTGCAATAACCTCTCAGCTGAGCTACCTATTCTAATCTTTACTGAAGCACACCTCAAACCGCAGCTAAACCTGCAACTAAACCCTACCCGTCATGTCAGCATTCTACATGAGACAGTTGTAAACAATATTATGGTACATGTAAAAACATATTTCAAAGTTTGTTGCTTAATCCGCGAACAGGGATAGATATGAGCTAGCATCGTCTACTAAGAAGAAGAAGAAACTCGAGAGGCGAGAAACAGGTACATGGTCCACGTAACATACCAGAAGGGGCAGTAGCAGTAGGAAGCAAAAGACTATTACTATTATCTCACTTTGTGAGCGAGTGTGCGAGCAGCGCAAAGTTTTCGCGGCCTAAACCTGGCGTGCAACTACATTCGTCGCGGACAGGCCCAGAGAATCTCCAACCCCCTCAGTCCATCCCCACCTCTCTCGCACGCTCTTACTTTCTCGCACACTCTCTTTCTGCCTGTTCAGCACATTGCTCTCACTTACTACTGCAGCACCAGCGGCACCGCCAGTAGTAGCAGCAGCAGTAGAGGAAGAGAGAAGAGAGAAAGCGAGGATTTGTACGCTTTTAGCGGTAATCCCCGTCGCCTCTAACCCGGCAATCCCGAATCACACTGCGCGCGAGAGCTTTCTCTAAAGGAAAGAGAGAGGGAGGGAGAGAGAGAGGGAGAGCGCTGGCAAAAAGGGAGGAAAGCGCATACCGAGAGTGAGAGGGAGCGAGGCGAGGTCTCGAACTTGCGGATTAGCAAAACCCAGAATTAAATTTTAATTAAATTTCCCTACGCGTGCAGAGAGACATCAGAGGAGGTCTAGCGCGTTTGTTTCAGCTTGCTTTTCCCTCTCTCTCTCTCTCTCTCTCTCTCTCTCTGTCATGTTACCTCGACATCCAGCGACAGTAGCGCGCGCATCTTCTTTTTTCTCATCGTGTCCAATGTCAACTTTTTACGCGAACATGCGTGCGGCGCACGCTTGCCACGTGTAACCTGTAGAATGAACTTTTCGGGATTAATTCTCTACAAGCCGACTATGCTCTACTGCTGGCCATCCGAACTTGCCTGGCTCGGTCTCCGTGCCTTTTTATCTCAACCACATAGTCGGAGTTGTAATTGAAAAATCTTATGAGTACGACGGATTTTACTCGGTACGGCTCTCTTTGTCTTTGTTTTTTTTTTCTCAACCGCTGCACTTATTACACGCGGCAGCTGCTCCCAAGAGTAGAGATTTCGATGAGGATAAGGAACTGGGGTTGTGGGGATAAGTACTTGTTAATCTTTTCATTGTTTGCCGAAGTACTTTGCTATGACGCCACTGCTTCAGTTGCAGTGCGAATGCGTTTCAACTAATGTGCAAGCGGATAAATCCATAAGAGGATTTAAATTATTCTGTGCAGTACGGAGAAAGTGATTCGTACGGCGTTCTCCAGCATGTTCATTAATGTCTGAGTTTTAATGGATTATTCGATAAAAGCATAGCTTCTATTTTTTATTTAAATTTTAATAAATTAAAATAAGTCTTCTTTAATATTAAACGGTATAATTGGTTTACACAAAATTATATTTTTCAAAAGTTATAAATTCTAAAAATATTCAGTCGATTAAAAATGAATAAAATACAGGATACAATATAAAATATATATATGTGGAAATTACAGCGAAATTTTTGCTCGGTTAATTTAAGTAGAACGGATTATTCCCGATTGCATTGCACGTGCGCGTGTGTGCACTTCGAAATATCTACTTTTTTATATTATAGAAAAGATGAAAAACAAGTAGAGCGCAATAAACTATGTTTGAAAAGTTTAATTGGAAATCTGAAACCTATTCACTTCCAAGAAAGTACTCTCTAAATTTAAATTGCGGAAAATCCACAGAGTTTTATTGTACAGTCACTGATTCAATCAGTTGTAAGTCCACTTTGATATAGTGAATAGCCACTATTTGAAGAAGAATTAGCTGATAATCTCACCAATCTTATTGGCAAGGACATATAAATTTACACGAAAACTTTAAATACAAAAATTGTAGATTACATCAAACTAATACTTTCTTATACGAAACATTTATTGTGAAATCAATTCTTTGCGAGTCAAACCTAAATAAATGATTCAAAAGCCTAAATCTAAAGATATAAGTAGGTTCTTCTGCGTAATAGCGATATTAGATTATTTTCCATAGACCGCAGCCCCCTTAGTTTACTTTTTTAATATTGTTCTTTTTTACACAATCAGTTGTCATTGACTGATATTATCACTATTCAGATGAAGAAATTGTATCGATCGACAAGTGCGTTGCGGTGTATTTTTATTATTTTTAATACATTTCAGTAAAACATATTATTTTTTATAATTCGCTTTTTTTATTATTGCTTGCGATTAATTAGCAAAAAACATCATTTTAGTTTATAGTTAACTTGTATTTGAAAGAAAGAAAATTATTCAACAATAGCGTCATTTTCGGCGCTCATGCCAAATAGCCTTTATCAGAGCTTTATTTGTCTCAGGCAGCAAGATGTTTGCCTCTCAAAATAAATAATGTTCAGGGCTTGAATTTGATACGCTGTTAGGTCAGAATTTCCAGGAACATTTTTTCAAAACATGCTGTTCATATTTTTCGGTAGCATAGGGCGAGCCTGTAGTCTAGGGTTGGTTGTTAGAAGCTCCTGTATGTACCTCATCCGTAACTTAGTGATGATTGTACTGATCGCATGAATAACAAAAGGTTGATTCCACTGTGGGTCCCGCTCGAGAGCTTCACACAATTTAGAGGTAGAGGTCTAGCAGTACCACGATCGGTGAGATTAGGATTAATTACTCGACAATCAGGGTTTGAGTCGCAGGGTCTTCATCGATTGATACAACTACTTGTATGTCATATGCATGTGCTTTATTTACCAATAAACTGCTGACCCCCGTCGTTATTATTATCCTATGAGAGCAGAAATAAGTCGACGTTAAACGAGATGAAAAAAATAGCCGAGATGATCTAGATACAAATTTTTAGAGCTAGTTTGAAATAACAGCTTCTTCAAAGCTTTTTTAAAATAATTCCTTTTTCGATACATTTTTTAATTGTTCCTTTTTCCTTTTAGTCGATAATTTATTGATACATATAGAATAATACTTATACGACAAACTATTAAGACTTATTAAAATTTAATACAATAAATGATCAAAAAGACTCCGTGAAATATTACTGATCTTCATTTAGCTTTAATATATCTATATATATTTGTACAGGGACCGAAGTGTGTAAAAAAACAGTTTTCTTTCATTGTTTATTTTTAGACATATTCTTAGAGCAATAAATGATAAAATGTTGTAATAGAAAAATCTTGTTAAATTGTGACAGGCACCCTGGTAAAAATAATCACCAACCTTTTGCCATCCGTTCGCCAAATCGTAAAGGTTTGGACAGCCGTTTGATCAATGGTTGGTAATAAATAAGTACCGCTTATTTCATTACGGAATTATCCTTGCGGTTAACCAACAAAGGCTTAATATTTAAAAATCACGAAAAAGTTAATTTACATAATTAATTTATCACTGTAAGAAAATTTCCATATATATAGATATACAATGTGTACATTTGGAAACTGAAAATGTAAACACAGTATATCTATATATATATGGAAGTTTTCTTACAGTGATTAAATATAAAATTATTGAAAGCTGTATTATTCATGAAATGTTAAAAAAAATATAGACAGTACCTTACTTGACATAAATAGATTTAGATAAGTAAACTTCTAGTTCCGTTTGAGGTTACTTATATATATACATGTCTCATAGCACGTGACTCGTGCGTCTGCGCAGTCAGGCGAATACTTATATATATGAACGTTTATATCCTTACTGGCAGCTATTAACCTTCAAATAATTCTATTCCCAACCCCACTATAATTAACAATATTTTTATTAATCTACTACCATAATTTTTATTACTTTCTACAAATAAATCGTTTTTACATATCTATATTTCTTATTAGTTATAGATATGTAATTATTAATAATTCAGCAACCGTTGGCTAAACGTTGGTCAATACTTTTGCTATTCGTTGTCCCAAAAAATTGACCAGTCATTGCAGTTGAACCATTTTGGTTGGGTTATTTTCTAATAGGGTAGGTATAAAAGATTTTATATGTGAGTCTAAAATCTGTGACTGTAACTAAAAATTACTTAGCGTCAGTTTTCTTAATATTGATTGGCTTTGAAATGAAATTGATAATCCTGATAGGAAAAAAATAATGGCATTGGTATGGGTACTGATTTCTCTTGTCAATTCAATTTTTAAAACTTAAACAATAATTATTTAAAAAGTATCTTTCCGTTGTCTTTAATAATTTTAATAATTTTTATAATCGTAATTCCTACTAGTTTGATAATTTAAAGTATCTTAAAACTGTCTATAAAGATACAACTTTTTCGTTATTTCGTATGATTTTTATTACGAATACAGTTCAAACAAACGTAACAAGCAATTATACTTGCTCCCAAACGCAATAAAGTTTGACAAAAAAGAACTTCGAACTGAGCCCGTTATCTTTTTACCGAAGTAAAGCTCGTGCCGTTTGTATACAAACAGAAGCTCAGCAACATTTGTCCGCTAGAAATACAGCAGCAACAGCGCGAGAGAAAGAAAGCGAGCGACTTCGCAACCCTTCGATCAAACCATTAATTGCTCGAGCGAGACAGAAAAAGAGCTCAACCCCATCCCCTTTCCGGTCTCCGCCCATCCACACGCCCACACAGGAGCATATACCTCAGTTGCAGTGGAAAGAGCGCTCAAGTGCAGGGGAAACGCTGCAGAGAGACAGAGCGCCGTCGGCGACGCGTCGCGGAATATCCTTCGACGGGCGCGAGGGCACGAGAATCGAGGGGCCATTAATTGTCGGCACGTACGCCACGGGCCAGCCGACAGGAACAAATTCCGCGTCGGAAGGACTCTTTCTCTCTCTCTCTCTCTCTCTCTCTCTCTCTCCCTCTCGCACGCTCGCGCATTGTAACGCGGGCAGGCCGGACTGATGGCCCTTGATGAGCGGTATCCGCTTCCGCGCCCGAGCTCGAACAAAGCCCGCCCCGCCGGCGGAAACGGCACAACATCGTTATCCCGCCAGAGATTCTCCGCTGCAGGCTCTGCAGAGGCTGTGAGCAGGGCCGCAATTTTTAGCACGTCACGAGGCGCCAAAGTGTCGAGTGAATGGTGTACTGCACGGAAAATGACTCAAGAGTACTGGAATCCAGAGGGTCATATAAGTGCCTGGAGTACGGCGATGTTTCAAGGCGGTACCTGTTAATTCACTTGATAAGGAAAAGATTAATATTTGCGGCAAAAAAATGGAAATCAAGCTGTAATAAAAATATTTGAAAAAATTTGTACAGTCGTTAAATCAGTTCTCATACAATTCCACGTTAAAAAATATTAATTTAAATATACATTTTTTCATTATAATCAATGTCGTAAGCGTCAAGTGTTTCTAGCATACATTCTTATCAAGTTCGGAAGCGGAAAGTTTTTTTTAACTTAATTGTAGTCAAATTACGAAAAATCTATTGAAAGATCGGCTTTTATAAGCAGAAACGCGTAATCGTTATTCAAGATTATCAAATTTAATGATTTACCATAAGAAAGGCTTGCATTTAGAAAAAAACAAGCATCGAAATACGTTTATGGTAGGAGCCTGCAAGGTACAACTATAATCTGGTTTGGTCATATAGAACTTCAACGTTACCCAACAATTGTCTTACAAAATATTATCAATAAAGTTAAGGTTTCAGGAATTACCCTTCATACGTTTTGTCAAATGCATGCCTCACATTTGTTAGTTGATTACGTTTACTGATCTTTGATCTGGTCTTCATGTTATAACCACTTTATTGGATTTTCTAGGTTAAGAATAATTCCTTCAAATCTTTTACTTTTATATAATAACAACTAGAGTAATATATATTTCCGATAATTGACCAAAATTTATTTAATCATTTTAATAAACTTACAAGTTGATAAATTATTCAAAGTAGTAAATAACCAAACCCAGGCCGTGTTGTATACCTCGATGGGATCTCCCAAGGTTTACAAGACCTTAAAATTTTTTTAGGGTAACAGACAAAGTTCCGAGATGAGTACAAGTCTATTTCTGTGTTCGATCGAAGCTTATTTATCTTCATTCTTACACAATGAAATGCACAACTATAAAAGATTAACCTCATTGGGTTTGTTCAAATTTGAGCATCAACATACACAAAATATCGTTCAAGACATACATATATCGAGTTGTTTCATTAATCTTGTATTCAACGTTTTTAGTACTTCGAATTTAGAAGGGATTCGGATTTATTGTTTATAAAAAGGATTAAATATAAGCTTCTTTTTCAACTTTATCTCTTTCTAAAACTTCATGAATTGATTTATGTGACAAAATAGTTAATATTTAAAGCAGGCTTGTCAAAAAGTTCAATTAAAAAGACTCTTTGTACTTCGTATTTATTCTAACATTCGAGAAGTAATAAGAATAAAATATAAATGACTGTAAAGCTAAATTATTGGTACATTAAATAAATGACTAGTAGCTAAAAATTGAATGATTAATTTGTAGAACAGTTGTTCAATAAAACAAGCTTTTACGTAAGAAAGCTTCTTACAATAGTACAAGCTTGAAATTTTCGGCCTACAGAATCTATCAGCGACATACTACAGGACAAACGATTGAGTAAAATAGTAATAGTTTTTTTACCCTTCCCTCCCCAAGATATTGTGCATTATAACTATATGCAACTGATTGGACTATGTACCAAATTATTCGACCATCAAATTAGCTGATTAGACACCTCTAAAAGGCCACCGAGCATTCAACAAAAAAAGAGGGAAGTCTGAATGAACGATTCTTACCATCAACACAAAGCAATACGGCGAGCCCAACACAAAGTTTGGTTGAAAAAATGCATCAGACTATAATTTGTCTGATCGTGTGTAAGTTATGCAGCAGAGATCCTGATCTGTCAAAAACCACAATGAAGACTACGTGCGTAACTTACGCTAATTGTGACGTATCCAATACTATCAATAGAATTCAAAGACGTAACACGCGAGATATTTCTACAAACCTAGAAGGAAAAATGACTACTAGGTGTGTGTGTATATATATATACACAACCTGTTCTGAAAATGTATGTCTCGCACAACATACTCTTATAGAACTCGAAATTCTAAACAAAAAGTTGCTTTACCGTTTTTCGATATGACAAGTAGTTTTTTGAGCATCAATGCCTCAAAATTGTTTATTTTTAATAGAATTTGTATATCTATAGATATGACCTTATGAATATAGATATACAATTTCTATTGAAAATAAACAATTTTGAGGCATTGATGCTCAAAAAACTACTTGTCATATCGAGAAACGATAAAGGAACTTTTTGTTCAGAATTTCGAGTTCTATAAGAGTATGTTGTGCGAGACATACATTTTCAGAACAGGTTGTATAAATTTGAGTGTATCGTCTTGAACCAGCGTTACTCTAACCTATCCTACATTTAATTGCACGTATATGAACATCTTTCATAGATTTGCCAAGATAGATCGTATTCTTTTTTTGTTGGAATTTGTTGGAATTTTCAGTTATTCAACAGATTCAACATAAAATTTTCAAATACACGAGATTTTATAAAGACAAGAACCGTAAAACTTTGTCAGATACAAATACATTGTCAAATTCTCTTAATAAATAAACACCATTTTCATTTTAGGAACGCTATCGCGATAGCCGCAATAACTACTTTTAAGCGTTCCACTTTCTACTCTTCAGCGTACCCGCTGTCGTTCGCTGTCAATCTAATTCGCCGATCACGATATTCAACGTATAAATTCCCTTCTCTCTTTCTCTGTCCATCCGCTGCTGCGCCAACCTTTGGCTCTACTCTTGTCCCAGCCAGCGTATATACGCATAAAGCCATTGATACATCATCAAAAACAAGATCGATGCATTTTCACGTTCGACCGATTTAACGGGCAAACGAGATATTCATGCGTACGCGCAAGTGCATGAAGGCGTCCCTCTCAAAAGTGCACATCGCATAATCATAGCTGGTCTCTCCCTCTCTCTCTCTCGCGTGCATCGCATCATTCTGCGCGCGTGTATTATCCTCTCGGCGACGCGAGCGAGCGAGCGAGAGAGCGTGTGCACACGCGGCATCCTGAGCCAAATTGAATCGAAGGCAAACGATAAGCGCGCTCGCACGCGCTCGCTCGTTCTGCATGCGGGATTTATGTAGCGTAAGTAACTTCCGCCGGGCCAATGACGTCCCGCGATATTCGGCGCGCGGGCGCAGCTCCGAGAGACAACGGCGTAAAAATACACGCGCGCACAGCTACGCAGTCTGGATATACCGGCGACTATGCATATAGAGACACGGGAGAAGAAAGAGCGGGAGAGATATCCGTCGATCTATCTATCCGCGTCTATCTATTCTCGTTCGTTCGGTGCCAAAGCCCTTTCGGGGATTTCGTCCATCGAGCTGCAGCATCCAAGATACCCGCTACTGCGCGTGCTCGCGGAAATTGAATGGTTTAAGACGACAGGTGGTCATTCGCCTCTTCTCTTTTCCTCCCCCCACCCTCTCTCTTTTTCTCTCTCTCTCTCTCACACACACACTCGCTCTTTGTCTCTTTTGCTCGCTCAGAGCTAAATCTGCGATTCGGCGGGAAAGATGTATAGACGACCTGGCCTTTGGCGGATTTACCCTTCGCGTGCGCGTGCCCCCTTTTTTTATGGCCGCTTACGAGCGCGCGCATTTAGAATGAGTTGAGCGCGCGGGACGTTTTTACACGGCAGCGTGTATTTGTGTTCGTGAATTTTTGCAGGAATCTGCAGGGCACACGGACGGAGGATAAATAAAAACGCGCGCCAGTGTGGGAGAGCGGACTGGGAGATAAATAAAGACGCGCCCGCGTTGGCTCTTCGGGGCGTTCGTTTTTACGCTCGATGGCGCGAGCTGACTGGGATTTCCTGGAATATTGCGAATGATTGTGATGAAACGCCGGGGGTGATTGGAGAGAGCGCACGCTGTATCCTTCTCTTCGCCCGTGTGCAGACTTCAGTTTTTTTCGTTTTTATCGTCGTCTACTGCTTGCCGTAACGAAGCGCGCGTTTTTAAACATTCGATCGGAATATGAAAGCGTAAGCCTGCAGTAGACGAACTTTAGGAAATTGGATGACACAGTCTTCTTTTTTTTCTAATTCATTATATGAGACGGTTGTTTATGAGTAACATGTAAATATTCTGTCGCTATATATTTTTTGTATTTCTTAAAATACATTATTCACAATTATATTACTCTACGTTCCGTAAAACTGTACGGTAATTAAAATATTAATATTACACGTTCCTGCGTTATTGATAAAAGTGTCGATATAACATAACTAAAATATAATTTCTATACATTCTTTAAACATACGATATAATGAAATTCAACTCATTCATAATTAGAGAGTAAAGATTATAAAATATACATAATCGCTAAATATGGAAGACTATATTGTATGTATAAAACGTTTAAAGAATGTATCTCAAATGATTAATACATGCAATTTAATGTTTCATTCTCATAGGTAGTATCAGGATTTCTATAATAATTTATGGATATTCTATATCTGGTATTCATTCCCTTATTATGTATTTTGTAAGTAAATCAATTATAGTATTATCTTGAAATAATATCATTTGAATAGCATGTGCACTCTAATGAATTACCAAAATATACTGTTACAAGCAGTTAATATTGGCATATCTAATCGTTAATTTATAAGCAACTTTAACGATCGTTAGTTGAGTTTGAATTTGAGTGTACGTCAGACTCTCTGCAGAATGGGATAAAGTCACTTTTTATACATGTTTTCGATAACATGATGATAATTCAAGCAAGGCCGATATCAGGGTAAGGAGTTCGCTTATGGTAAGATCCATTAAATCATCCCAAACCGAGCGGCCAGCGTATACTCTCATCACAGATCATTTTGTAATTTAATGATGTGACTCTACTCGGAAATTGATTCGCCACCTATTTCTTTACTTTTACATTGCACTAAAATTGTATTCGGATTACAATGTTTACAATTTCTTTACAGAATTTTAATTTTGACATTTAGTTTTTCAAGATCTTTTGCAAACGGTTGCCATTTTATGAGTTTTATACTTAGTTTTATTTATTTCACCGTCCTCTTGCATTCCATGCAAGGCATTTTCGAAAAATTAAGAAATTTGTAAGTTATACAATTTTTGAGAAAAGATTTTTTTTTTAAATTTTGAACATTGTAAACCAAATGCAGTTTTAATACAATCGAAAAGTAAAAAAATACGTGAATCATTTTTGACTATAATTACGTTATTAAATACCAAAAAAATCATGTAGGCATATGTGGCTGATTAATTTGAAATGGATTAGTTTTTATACGCGTTGGATTGCTTAGAATTTATAAATGTCGATAAAGCTGATGCAAAAAGTATAAGTTATTTGCTGTAGATCAATAGGCAATAAGTATAAACGAAATAGTGAGCTTAAAGTCCTTTAATTTCAGTTAATGTACTTGCTAATATTTGTAATACTTTTGCTAACCGTTGTTTAAATTTGTGAAACATTATATAACGCTATTTGAATATATAATCTTGCTTAAAAATCTATTTGTAACTCGTTATTTAGTAAAGTTCAAAATTCAGAGGGCATCATTATGGAGATCTCTGCTACGTCTTCTCTCATAGTCTAAAAAAGTTGCGTTTTTTATTTACATTTTTTTAGTACTCTGAACTATTAATGTTTAACACGTTTATGGTTTGTAAAAAGCTCTAACAAATATTTTCAATATTATTAATTGTTTCAAAGGTACTATTTTTATAGAAATTAGGCTGATAAAATAACAAAAATTTCATCAGTTCACGTAACAATAATCTGATAGAACTTAAAAACGTTTAAGATTCTTTCTCTTCAATTCTTATGGAATAAACATTATTTTGACTTTTACACTTCTTTTTATAAAATTTTTCAATAGAATATATATCAGAAATCTCAGAAGAACTCTATTGAGTTTTTAATAAAAGAAAAAGTCGCTTCAGAACACACTATTAAAAAAATATAAGTCACGCATGCGTACACAGCCGGCTTAAAAACATCCTTAAAGATTCATTTGGAAATATTTGGCATGGCACACTTGAAAAAGTCAGAACAGTAGACCTACCCTTGAAGTACCCTGTAACCCGTTGGATTCGCAACGAGGTGGTGATACTGATGGCGAGATATGAGAACCACTGTCAAAGTGGCGTAATCAGGAAACGTTTATCTCGAGATAGAAGTGGATCGCGAACGGAACAGTGATTACGACGGTTTTACGCGTACAGGATGAGAGAGGACAAAAGCCGCGAAGAAGACGTTGGTGAGAGGCGAGGAGGGAAGGCAAAGAAAAGTAGAGAGTTCGTGAGGAAGCGTCGCCAGCTGAAAACGAGGCCGTTCCGATACGACACTCTTCTGTTTTCTTGTTCCTGCGTCTTTCTAGCCTCTCCTTTCTTTTCACTCCTTTTGTCTACTTCCCCTGTACGTGTCTTTTGTAGTTCTACGTCCAGCTTTATTTATCAACTCATTGTCGCGACCATTTTATATTACATACATTGAATTCGATAACACACATACGCATCCTTTTGCGTACACATACACGAGTGGAGAAATGTCCTTCGTTCACTTTATTGACAAGCTTAATTTCACGTATAATTAGCTAATCATTTTTACAAAATGAGAGAATTTGTACAAAAAGTCATCGTATCAACCGCACACGTTATGTACATAATTAGCGAATTTTCTATTTAGCTTGAAGGCAACAAAATTATCTATATCAACTTTAGATAATAGCACAAAGTCAAAACGTAGTTTCTAGACTTTGACTTTGTGTCAAATCAATATCATTTCTAAGGAGTCCTCAATTTTTCCCTTTGTAAAAGATGTACTATATTATATATTTTTCTATTTGTCCTACCGGTTTCTGCACGCGAAGGTGACACTCACATTGCAATTATTATCCTTTTTTTCTATTTAAATTTAATCGTCATTTCATGTATGATATTACAGTGATATTGTTTTTTTTTTAAATAATTATATGTTTTCGATAAAATTGAAGTGTTATTGTATTGCGTAAGATATGACACAAAGTGTGAGAAAATAAACGATGAACCAGGTACGAATTGACGAGCCTGCAGCGTATTCTAGTCTTGCGCCTAAACTACAAAACTAACGTGACAATGCCATGTCGAATGCATCTCCAGTTAAGTAGTTATTCTTTGCCAAATCGTCAGCTACTCCTCTTCATTGTTGCCTCAACTTCATACTCAATTGTTGGTCTTCATTAAAAAAAGAAACTAATAATGGTGACTAAAACTGATAACTAAAAAATTTTAATTTGAAAACTTTGCTATTGAGTAACTTGTTTTCTATTCTGAGCTACTGGACGACATCGGCAGTTTACTTCTACTCGTTTTTATATTTTGACTGAGTCGGGCTGAAAATTGTATTGAAATTGATTCTTAATTTTCTGATTCATGACTAGGGATAGATTTCTAAAATTTAGTTTTCTTTACTTCTTATATTCTATTTTTAATTTTCTAAAATAACATTGAGCGAGCGTCTAATTACCTATACTTTCTTATTTTCAAAGTAAAAATAATTATTTAGTAAAACACTACAGACGAAAATAAATTTGAAAGTGTTGCTAGTCCGCTCTCCCGTGAACTATGTATTTTGCAGAAAGAAACGCGCGTGTACGTTGAAGACAAACGGAAGGCGTACAGAAAAGTGGAACGGTGTACTAAATTGATTTAAAACTTTCAACTCCTCGTTGTCGTCGTTGTCGTCGCCTTCGCCCCCAGAGTTTTCTCTCTTTCTGATTCGCTTATGAGCGTTTATGAGAGATAGAGAGTCCAGGAGTAGCCCCGTTAATCGCGGCCCAAATAGCTCCGGCTGTACCAAGTTTCAAGTTTAATCTTTTCGTTCGCGCGCATGGTAGGAAGAGACTTCTAGGAAAGGAGGAGGGTGGTTGGCGCGAGAGCACAAATTGAAATTAGTTGAAGAGAGGGAGAGGGAGAGAGAGAGCCGACGAAGGTGAGGGAGATCAAAGTGGATTGGACGCGAATTAACGCGAAGTAAGATAAAATGAAAGGCGTTGGTGAGAAATTTGCTCGGCGAATAAGCCGCACCCGCTACCGCAACAGACTTACTTTAGTGTGATAATGTCGGGAAAAGGGGACCGCCTACGATGAGATTGTTTAATTTTTTAGCTGGCCGGAAGCATAGGTTTCAGTATCATTTGCATTGTGTATATACACAGCAAATGTTCAGAAGATATAGGAATAAGGGTTTGATATACTTTCGAAATATTATGAAATAAGTGGTTGCTTTTCTGATAATTAAATTGATATGGGTTTATGATTAACAACGTTCGTAAGCTAAAAGTATTCTTATTCAAAACATTCAACTACTATTTTAGTAATTGATTGTTTGAACTATTTTATTAAACCATTCTGTAATATTGCTTATTATTTAAAGAGTTTTACAATTAATGTTTCATCGATAAATTCACCAGCAACCAATACTTAGGTGTTACCATAAAGAAATTTTTTTAATTAAGTTAAAAACTTTAGCTTAAATAATTTTCTCTGCTTTTTATATAATACATACAGATTTTAATTCTAGGATTGCAACCCTGGTAGAAATTTTTCTATCGGAAATGGGCAGGAAAATAATAAATAGCTAGTAAAAATAGCTAATTTTTAGGTAGAGATGAAACGATTTTTTCGGTCATATTCTCTATTTAATGGAAATAACATAACCTGAAAATATTTCTACTAAATTTTCTCTACCATAGATCATATATTTAAAAACAAACATTAAAAGATGGTTGCCAACTAAAATGTAAATACAAATTACTGGTGTTTAATTCGTTTATAGTACTGTTTCAGGAGATACAAACGAAAACAATGATTTTTCCGTTTGATTCTGTCTCTTTCATTCCTCGTCATAATAGTCAGCCTCTTATTAGCCATTTCCTAAGTAAAAAAACTGGCCAACTTTAATATCTTTTAAATAATCATAAATAAGATAATGTAAATTTGTGAAAAAACTGAATCTATTATTCCGCCTATAAATGTAGAATATGACCGAAAAAATCGTTTCATTGTTGGATAGAAATGACCAAGAAAAGTGTCTAGTTTTTAGCAATTATTGGAGAAACTAACAATTTATTAGGTAAATACCCTGCTAAAAATTCGTCTATTACGAAATGGCCAGAATCTTAACAAATGGGTAGGAAACATGACCAGTTAATCGTCAGCGATGAAACGCTTTTTCTCCCATTATATGCCCATTTAATAGATTAGCATTAAAATGACATAACCTTAAAATTTTCTTTTTAATTTTTCTTAGAAATTCGACATTAAATTGAATAATATATAACTTTAACTGATAGCTTCCTATAATATAAATAATATATGAAGGCCAGAAAAACATTTACGATAGCCCTTTTAGAGATATTTCGAAACCTTTCTTTTTTTGCCATTATTTTCTGTCTCTCTCGCTCTTCTCCAATACAACTAGACTTTTACTACCCATTTTCTAACTAAAAAACTGTCTGACTTTAAAACCTCTTAAATAGATAAGAACTAGCTTGTGCTAATCTACGATAAACTCATTCTATTTTTCAATCTAGAAAATGGTCAAATAATAGATGAAAAAGCTTTTCATCGCGAGCTAGAATTTGGAAAAAAGAAATACCTATTTTATAGCCATCGCCAAAATAAATACCCAGTTATTAGCTATAAAATGTGTTGGATTTCCACTAGGGTAATGTAATCGATTTCTACCAGTGAATGTTTCACTCTAAATGAACTTCTGGTGCATGTGCTCCAGAAGCCTCGTCGAAAGATGCCTTTAATGCTTTGCTTAGTAATTCTGTTCTTTTTAATTTCTTTTATTTTCGCAACTCGCCTAATTTGGTTGTATTAAGTAAAAAGACAATAATACAAAACAGGGTAAATATCAATTATCATCCAACGCTATTTCCATATTAAATTAACTTAATTAGGAAAAAACATGTAATGATACATAAATGATCATATTCTCTTATTATAACAACAATACGACAGGCGAAGAACTAGTAAATGCCTTATAACAAGTCTTAACTCTCTTCTTCTGGATACAGAGAGTACGAGAGCTTGATAAGCTGGTGAGAATTAAGGAAGAGCCAGAGATTGGAAGGGCACACGTGGATATACCGGTGGATCTTTCTATACTCTATCAATATACCACGTTCGAGAGTTTCGTCCTCTCTCCCAACCTCTCTCTGCTCCCTTTCTCTCTGTTTCTTTCACCTCATCCGCGCGAGAGTGAGGTGTATATATACACAGACAGAAGAGATGGATAGATAGAGAGAAAGGAAGTAGAAGAGAGGGAGAGAGAGAGAGAGAGGGAGAGGGAGGAAGAAAGTTGCCTCGATAGAGCTGACTGACTGGTCGCAGCGGCTGGCTGCAAGAGCTACGGCTAAATTGAAAGTATAAATTACAGATAAGGAACGGTATCCGTGCGCTCGCACTTTTCTAGGATAGATAGAGCCGGCAAAAATCGAAGAAAAAAAACCGTAGGAAAGAGGAGAGCGGGTGGGAAGAAGATAGCAGGACTTGGGCGAAGTTAGAGAGCTTCGGCGGTAGCCCCGGAGTCGATCGGTTATGCTTCGCGCGTGATGCTCTTTCTGATCAGGCTAGCGGCGCTGCCTCGCTCCGTTTTTAGCAGCCAAAGAAGATGCTCATACATCCTCGCCAGATAGAGAGATACTTTTGGGAATCATCCTCTATCTATTCGGAACACGAGGTAAGCGAAATATTTCCGTCGACAGTAAAGCCCCGAGAGAAACGGGGAAAACATATCGCGGGCCCGTCGGGGCGTTTCTACACAGGCATAGTTATTTCTAGGAGTAAAGAAGAAACTCTTCTGCTTGACTCAACCGTACTACGTCCTGAATCTTAATACTGCTGGTCATTTTGACAGAGTTAGGTGTCATGAATGTGAGTATCTTTAGGTCAGATTTCGTGAAATGGCAAGTGTTTAAGTTTCAATAGAACCTAGCTTCTGAAAGAGGTCATGCTAGTACTATAATTTTAATACCTGTGTAAGAATAACTACTTCGATTACATTTTCATTATCAGATAATTCCACCCTAAAAAAATATAAAAATAAGATCACAATAATATAAAGTCACGAGTTTATTATTTTAGTAATCTAATACTTTAAGAGAAAGAAACTTCTCAGTGAAAAATGTTTTGAATTAAAAGAGAAGAAGTACATTACGCAAGATATTATAATTTCTTAACGATGTTATTTTCTGCTTTTGAAATGCGATAGGAGAGTCTAGAGAAGTTGCAACACGAAAAATGCAAGCTTTAAAGCTACTGCTCTTCCTCGATGACTGTATCCCGCGCGTACAGGACACGGATGAGCCACGTATAAATTCAAGGTAAACTCAGCTAAGTTTCTTTTAACCACGGCGGGCGCACAGCGCGCGCACTATTTACAAGACGGGGAGCGGCCGAGTTAAGAGTCAGGCTCCGGATGCGCTAAACTTTTCGCACGTGCGTGGACTTGGGAATGCGGCGTCTTAAACAGCGTCGGTCTGCTGCTTCCCTCTTCTCTCCCTCTCTAACTCTCTATACATCGCACGCCACGGCGCACGACAAATAAAACATAATAAATCAATTAGACCTAATCTCGAACGGGGAATTGAGATTTAGCGAGCCCGTCCGCGTGAAAGCGATTCGAGGATTCTCTGATTGCAAATCCGCATTAAGCGGGGGAGCGAACTTTTGGAGCTGCTAGAGCCAAGTCACGCGAGGTCTAATTACGCGCTGCCCTAATTATCTCGCGGATTTTATTATCGATTTGGTGTCGCGTGTGCGGGCATATGTGTGGACACCCCATCGATTCTCTGTTCTCTTCTTTGCAGCTTTACCTTACGCTTAATTGAGAAATGATCGATGAAATCTAAGTAGCGGACGGCTCTCATATGATGGCCCTCAAGCTTCAAACTTTATTCAAAATAATTTATGACCCAGTTTAAGTGTGGAATAGCTATATCTTCAATTAAAGTTTTTCAGTCCAGGCTTTTCTCGGTTTGATGATATAATTAAGCATAGAGATTTTAATTTTTGATAACAATATTAATCTGATTTTTCTAATTATAATTGTTGTAATGAAAGTATTTGTTAAAAAAAAAATGTATGAATTTTATTTCTTCTTACAACATTTCAATTGAGAATCACACCCGAGTAGCAGTAAAATTTCGTTTTTTTTTATCTAGAATTCGGAAATAACGGATCGGAAAGACATTTAAAAATCAAACTTAACTTTCATCAAAGTATTTGACCTCGGGATTTTCAGCGATAATACTATTAGGCCTAGCCGTCGCGAATGTTCATCCTTTTTTGTGTTGGCATTAATGTCAGATTTGTAATATCTTAAGATTCTATCGATGATTCTGATCCCAAATTTAGGTTGTCTGGTCTCTAATTTAGGTTCTTGTATCACCATCTGAGAAAATCCTGAAGCTTTTTTGGCTAGCAATCCGTCTGTTCAATTGTCTAGGTTTTCTAGATATGATCATTGAACTGCTCCATGAAAATGAGACTTCAACAATTCACCCTTTATTAACAGAATCATCCTAGTCAGTAATACAACTTAATAATATGTTAGAGACTAGCCTGAAGTTACGTAGTTTAGTTTCAGTAAATCGCTAGGTTCATTTTCCTAGTATTTCTCAAGTTTTGACTTAATGAGTCTTCCATCTACGGTAGCACTGTTAGTTCGTTTTCGAGCCACCAGAGCTCGTGTCATCCTTGAACTCTTGTAATCGACCAGAAGTCTTATGATTCCTGTATATAGGACTTAACAGGGACACCCAACTATGTATAAGATAGAATTGCTTCAGGACTTTTGAACTTCCACCAGGTCTGGGAAATTTTCTAATGGTCGGATAATAAGGGCGAAGTAGCAATGCTTCATCATCTAATCTTAACACTACCTTTTTGCAAACATGATGCCAGGCTCATTTCTCTTCTGAGAGTATTGTACCAAGTGTTAAAACATCTCGTTTATCCCTTTCCGAAGACGAAAGGTTCGGGACACCGGTATAAGGTTGATTTCGTCGCTCTGCTCCTAGCAGAGCTTTAGAAACTTTCCGGCATTATTTTGATATTTTCGAAAATGATTTGAATAAGATAACTTTATTTATTATTAGTAACTACGTCAAAATGTAAATTTTATCATATAAAATATTATATGAGGTTATATTATTTTGAGTATGAAGTTACAAAATTTGAACTTATTTAAATACAAACGATCTAAACTTTAAAATAAATTATCAGTATCAGTGAAACCTATTCAACATAAATAGAATTTGCCTATGCTGGCGCATACTTCCATTGTCATCACCCCTCTGCCTTCTTGGATGCTATCTTTAAAGCTAATATGCAGCTGAATTATTAAATTCAGAAATGACATTGCAAACTAAGTAACATAGAATAGTTGCATGCTAACTAGACTATAGCTCTCAAAAGTGCACGCGGATCAAAAGCTCGGTCAGAAGAGGAAGGGGGGATGGGGGGTAATGTCTATGGAATGACTCGAGACTTGGGAAAATCACGGCCGTTAACCCTTTTTAGGATGCAAAAGGCCAGCGCACGACAAAGGCACCCTGGAGGAACCTTCGTCCCCGTAATACCTCCCCTCTCTCTCTTCCTCTCCCTCGTAGTGTCTCCTTCCCCGCTGCAGCGGATAGCGTGCGCAAGCGGCACGCGCGCGACGCCCCAAGAATATTAAATTCTCGCTCGTCGCATAAATTAAAAGATAGCGGTTTCTATTCCGGCTGCGTATAAATTTTGCGAGAAGCGCGTGGAGAGAAGGGGGCCCGAAGAGTTTCTTTCTCCCCTCGCTTTAGCCCTCCCCCATCCCTCTCCTAGAAACCATTCATTTTCACGCGCGAAACCGCGACGCACGACGCGTCATTTACGTAAGATCGAGAATACCTAGTGTAACTGTTGTGGGCGCGTGCATTATGTGGGTCAGTGACAACGCAATGTCAAGTTATGGGGTATGAGGGGATAAAGTTAATCTTTGATGAATTGTGTGGAAAGCCGTCCGCGTAAGTTAATCTTCGCCTGTAATAGTATAATGTCTTTTATGACAGAATAATTTATGAAACGAATATTTTATAGTAGATGAGGTGTATGAAAATATGTGCCCTATGTTTTATTGTATTCTGTAATGGAGATACATGACGAAATTGACGGAAAAAATTTACAATGTTTCATTTGCTACTAAAAATGGTTATTCTTTTAAATTCTACTCTACTAGCAAGTAATCAGAGATTCGTACATCTCATTTTTTTTTTCAACTTATTCTGGAAGAAAAAAGCCTATTTTTATTAGGCAGTATATGCGATATGCTTTGAATTTTCCTAATTAATTTCATTTGCCTGAAATAAAATACAGCTTAAAATGATACTAATTTTGTGACCCAAAAATGTCTAGAAACTCTGCTGTGGTTATCAAATTATTTTAAGTAATGCATCTACGATAGTATTACCGTGAAATTGATACAAGGATGTTTGAAAATTATTCATAAAATCATAAATGTAATGATAATAATTTATACGATATTCTCGAAAAAAAATTCCATCCATGTCGTTGTAATGTAGGCTTTAAATAAAACATTCTACTAATTTAAATACCTTTAAATCGCATTTTTCCAAGCAGTTGAGTCTAATGATATATGACCCGAGAGGATAGGCAATTTATGTGAATCAGACAATCGATAGAATGTTCATTGAATTTCCTCTGGCAAGTCTTTTAAACGACGATAAATTTCATTTCATTAAGATATATTTTCAGATAAAACCGAGTCATTTCTCGCTTTAAACGTGAGCGCAGCTGTATGAATGCATTATGTTCAGCCGAAACATCATTAGAATTGAAAAGAATAACATTCTCTGTTGATTTGCTATCTATACTACACGTGAAAAATCCGTGCCGAAAATGCAATTTACCTGCATATAAATCTCCTCTCGCTCCAGCGCGACGGACACACGACCGCTGCGGCTCGATTATACGAGCGCTTTGTAGGGGTCGACGCGCGCTATCAACGAAGGCATAAAAAAGTCGCTTGTTATCACGGCGGCCGTAATACAGACAGGCCGCTGCTTGGGTGATAATCCTTTTTATTAGCGAACACAAAAACTTTCGCATCGGTGCAAGCTAATTAACCTCGGGAAATCTTTTAAAATTGTACCAAGGGAATTAAAGCCCCTCCTCTCCCACCTCGTCGGCCTGTGTGCAGGTTGTATGGAGGGCTTGCTCCTCCCTTCAGAAGGATTAAAACGCATTTAAAATTCAAAAGCTTGCCGCACCCGCCACGTCATTGCAAGGTCGTGAAATATACGACTCATGCCCGGAAGTTCATTGTCCCTGGCCGCTGCTGGAGGGAAAAGGAGTTATCACTGATTCATGAGACTTTCGCGAGCGCGCACGCCCGATTCACGTTATAATTTTCTCTCGCTCTCGTTCTCATCTGTATTATTTTTTCATTCGCGCGCGACGGATGGGCATAATGTGCGTGCATATTTAAAACTCACTCGTGGAAACGTCACTGATATATAATACTTTCACTCTTCTCTCGTGGTGTCCGGCTTTTTCACCGTTCGTGCCTCCGCTCTCGGAATGAGTTATTTCGCGGTCGGTTTCGTTTTGCCCTTTTTAATCATAAAGAAGCGAGAGGCGAAGGGCAGGAGACAAGAAAATATAAAAGAGGGAATATCGTTGCGACGCTACACCCAAGAGAGCAGCGGCGGTCGCCGGGTGCGCGTAAAAGAAATGAATTCGAGATTCGTGGTCGAATGAGTCGCAGCAGCGACTTCTTATTATTTATTTCTCTCCCTCTTCTCTCCTCTCTCTCTCTCTCTTTCAATTTACCCGCCTCTTGGACCCTTAAATTCTGCTGTCTCTTGCGATTTTTTTATATAACTTAAATATTACATTAATTTGCAATATTTAAGGTCGCTGCTACTCTTTCCACATAGTTGCGATTATTAGGACGTGCAAAAAAGAGCAGAGAATGAAAAAAAGAGAGCGTCTCTCTCACTCTCCCGTTTTCTCATCTCACTCACAGCTCTGGGGATGATGTTTGAGCGCATTTGAATATCAGGAAATGAAGCCTCCTGTCCCAGGGGCTGCCGGCGTGCCCCTTCCCCGACCCCATCTCGCTCTCTCTCTCTTCTTTTTTCTGCGCGTCGCATCTCGGCGGCAGTGGTAACACCGGCAGTGCCATTTGAATAATACTTTGCATTTAAATGCTCGGCCCGATAAAAGAAAGCATCACGCCACTTGAAATATCCTATTACGAGCCATTATCTTACGCTAGTCGACCAGCGAATTCCCCCCCCCCCCCCGTTTCTCTCTTTTTTCCTCGCACTTGCTCGCGTTCTATCTATCCCGCTCTTTCTCCTATTCTCGACACTTATCCGCTGGCGGTGCACCGATAATAATAAGGTTGCTTACCTTGGCTCCGCGAGGAGGGCAGGAAAGGGGCGTGACTACCGTTGAAAGTTTTATAAGGCACGCGAGACTCGTCGGGATGAGGTCAGAATGGGAGCGAGATTGAATTGCGGAGGCCCGTTGAGATGCAGACGCGTTAAAATAGTCGAAGCTGTCGATAGGTGCGCCGCTCCAAGAGACGACGACGCGTTGGTACGTACTCTACCGCGTGCCACTAGCTGGAACGTGACGCTGCTTCGCATTCCGTCGGCTGAGGCTGTTTCGATTTTTTTCCACCTGGGATTAATTTCAATTCTTATTTATTCGCTCGCGGGGATTGCGATTCGCGTACAAGGCGGTGGAAGTGTTGAAAAAAATTAATGTATTAACCAGACCATTGAGTACTTCTTGAGTAATGGACAAAAAACTGTTTGGGTGCCAAGAATGCTATCTATAACGTGTACGCTCAAAATATGACTGATTTTTCAGTTGTTAAATATTTTTGGCCACTTTTGGTTTGATTAATTTTTAGGTCATTAATGTTTAAGGGATTAGAAATTTGGAGAAACTATCCTTTTTCTTGGGATGTCGTTGAGAAAAAGATGAAAAAAGTCAAAATTAATTTTTTAAAACCACTTTTGGTATATTGTACTTATCATTCTGTACAAGTCGCCTATTATAGTAAACTTATACAATAACAATAGATAAAATATTCTTATTAGATTATACCAAATATCAAACAGAAAGAGAAAAGTTCAAATGCAATAAACAATTATCTGATACACTCAATAAAAAAGAAAACTGTAGTATCATATTAAAATTTTACAAGAAATAAATATGAAAAATAATATACTGTAACTATATATTACAATATGTGTGTACAAACACTACAATCCATATATATAACTGTAAATATTTATTCCGACATATGTAAGCCGTCTTCACAAATATGTACTGTGATATAAATTTGTATGTATATATGTGTCGCTAATACCCTCTATGGGGGACGTGACTGTAAATAAATAAATGAAAAAAAAAAATTCTAAATCTATATAGTGGCTTTTGGCAAGTTGTGTAATAGAATACTTTGTTACTTTAACTATTTTTAGAATTAATAACAGATTTTAACCGCTAAACCCTCAACTATTCATGTTGAAATTAATATTATAAAATATTTTGTTCAATGATAATAGATTAAAAGAAAGTTTAATTACAGAAGAAATAACTTTAAAACATTAATTTTTTTTTAATTCATTATAAAATATCGTCAAACTTTGACTGTGGATCAATACAGTATTTTTAATATCCATAAAATAGCAGTCTGACATATACTTTTCTGCAGTAATAAGGCTTTTTACTTAAGACGTCAACTTTAGAACAATAAACACACACTTTACAGGTATCGTTTGCATCATAATTTTGATGTTTCAAAGTTAGGCAACAAAACTGCGCATTACTTTCATCTTTTATAATCTGCGGTTGTGATAGACAACATATTACGATTTTAGTTTTGTAAAACAGTGGCTCCCCTAAAGTCTGCAAGTTAAAATGTGCAAATAAAAAAAAATGAAATATAATTAAATTTGTTGAAGCTAAAAGATCTGAAGTCGATATTTATATATCCATTTCTTGAGTCATATCTGTCGGTGAATTTTCACGTGTTGTCATGAATATCAAAACACATTGGATCGAGAATGCGATGACGCATTAGCATGAAGCCAGTTATGCAAAGAAATAGATAGAGCCGAAGCAGGAAGAGGGTGAGTGAGATAAGGAATAGAGCGCGAAAGTGCGACCCCTCCGTCGCAGCTGTCGGGAGACTGGCGCTGATGTTGCCTGCCGAGAATGAACTGGTGAGAAGCTCCTGGGCTATAGCTGAGAAAAGAAAGAACAGAAGGAAAGAGACTAAGAGAGATGCGACTTATATGCCATTCAATAGACAGGAGATTCTGAGCGCTCGCACGCTTCGGCTTCCATCAGTAGCAGATGGCTCCTCGCCCTATTGACGTGCGCGTCACCCTTTCGAGCTCGCGCCCGATTTTCGCCAGATCGTTGCAATGCTCGCTTATTTCGTCTCTTGTCCCCCGCCATTTCTTCCTCTTCCGTGCTCCTGATTTCTTTTTCTTAGCAGACATAATGAGACATTAAAGTACTATTAGTAATTTTTATCATTTTTTCCCTGAAAATTCTACTTTTAGTATTAAAATATTATTCAATATGATAAATTAATTGAATAAAAATTACTATGCTGAACATATCCAATATACTGTTTTGGCCTAGATATTCTTCAAAATTACCAACGATTTTTGTAAAGTTCGCAATGCATTTAATCATTTCATAACCAGATAAGTATCATAATATATTTTTATATTCCTCTTAGCGACAATACTTCATTGCACAATATGCCTTCTTTTCTATAATTTTTTAATATATGTGTCATTATTCAAAGTATATGTTATAGCACAGGTAGTTGCATTCCTAAAAAATAATTATAACACAGAAAACGAAATTATCAGTTAAAGCTTTTATTATTGATTTTCATCTTGGAACCAACTAAAGAAGATATTGGGTTGGGTTTCTTTATTGAATTTCGGAGAATGTTGATAGAATGTCGATAACCCAATAACTTCATGCTTGCGATATTTACATCAGGAGTCGGTCTCTTCATGGCAACATGTAGGCTGTTACTATTCATTAATAGAAATTTTATAGAATACCTAAACAGAATGATTCTCCATATACATTGTACTAAATTTGAACGCAGCAGTATATAAATGGGTCATAATATATTGATAAATGCTTTATAACATTAGTTTGCTAATTTCTCTATTTTTGGAATATTCCTCTGACAATTTTAGGAAAATTGAGATACATTTTCACTTTTCCTCAAAATACGTTGCTGTTTATACTACGGACAGAATGTTTTAAAAATTATGAAGAATCAGAAAAAGTATTAATTGAAATTTCTATGTAACGTTTACGATTAGAAGAAATATGAATAATTGCGGTTTTAGTTTTAGCCCGGGTCAATCATATTTTTAGTTTAAGTATTCCCATGAGTTAAGTTATAACCATTATTACAATATTACTATAAGTCTATAAGTACACAAATATTTTTATAATTTTATGTTCGAAATTATAAAATTAATTGAAATATCATTAAAAATACATTATTTATAATACATGGACCATCCTAAATTCTTTATAACTTTTTTTTGTTTACTTATTTTGATTAAGAAGAGATTTTTCAAACTTATGCACTTATATACAGCAATATATATTGCATGGATGAGCACGCGGAAAGAGAAGACGAAGAAGATCAATGGAGAGCCAAAGCTTTGGGTTTCCGCTTACGCGATGTCTATAGGACGGCGAGGAACACTCGATGCGGAATTCTAGCGCACTCAAAAACAGATGCCGGCGATTCGATCGAAAAAGTCTTATTTTACAACTCCCTAATAGCACCATCCTGTTTTACTGAAAAAGGAAAAGGAGGTCTGCTTTTTCTCTTTTAGATCGTAAAGTTTCTGAAATTCAAAGAAGGGAGGGAGCGAAAAGCACCCCTTTTTTATCCCGCTCGCTTTTTATGGGAAAACGTTAATTTGATAAAGGTGTTAGTTTCAGCTTTCCCGATTATCGCAGACCCACTTCAATGAACGGAGCTCTTGAAATGTGTTCATAAATATTCGTACCTACATCTTCTATAATAAAGAAAAATTAAATTTTTACTACGTAGAAAAATATTAACTTGACGTTTCCATTTTTTATAGAGTCGTAATCAATCCTATCAATAAATTTTTAATCTAATGGATTTAGTTGTGTTATGTACATATAAATACCGTATAAAATAACGATATTATAATCATGGATGATTTGGCCAATGTATTATCATGTATAATAAATTTATTTACATAATCTGAGACAACTACTTCTCTTAAACTTGTTGTAAACACTGGCACTTGAAGAAATAAATAATGAAAATATCATAAACTTTTACAATAGCGGTCAAAGTATACTTGTGATATAAGGCACCGGTATTTCAGCCGAGGGAGTATCTTTCGTGAAAATAAAAGGCCCAGATTTAATCACCACTCGAAAGATTCACCTATAAAAGTAGTAAAAAAATGTTCATCTTTATTCTACAAGTTTCGTACTTATATATATATTTCGACATTTATGTATTGGTATATACATATATTTTTACATCTATGCATTGGTTCACTTTCGGTTTGGTTCGAGTCCGAGAAGGCAGTTACACTGTTGAAAGGTGCTCAAATTGAATGACCAAACGTTCTTCGTCAACAGGGAGCCCAGGACTCGATAAGCTTAAAGTATAATTGATATATTTTAAATTTATCTGATCTTGGACAAATTTATTAGACTCTGGTAATCTAAAATGGTAAATTAAGATAGGCCTTTTTTGAGTTGTGCCAGACTTCGTTGAGACCGACAATATCAGAAGGGAGGCCGGCTGATTTCGGACGGGGTGATATATAGATAACGAGCGAAAACTGATGATCAACTTCAAAGAATAGCGTTCAGAAATTCGTTGTTATTTCAGCAACCATTGATTTTACTACAGAATGCTCGTTGTCGCATGTCTAGCTGAATGAGTTAGTATTTTTTTGTATTACAAATTTGTGTACAAGTTTCACAAGTATAAAGGTAATAAAGATTGGTTGATAGCCTCTAGACAACTTGGCTTCTTCTTGAAATAAAGTCCGTTCTTGGAACTGTTAGATATTGTGAGGTCGTCCGGTAGTATTCTATCTATTCTAATGTTCTTCGGGGTAATTGACTGTCAGATGTATGCAGTGACTTCTATTCTACTTCTAGTGTTGCTAAACCATGATATCGTCGACTTGGTAAAAGAAGGTACCACCTCAGAATCCGCTTGAAAAAGGTACCACTTCAGAATCCGCTTCGAGAAGGTACCTACTTAAAATCCGTGCTAAGAAGGTACCGCCTATGAATCCGCTTGAAGAAGGTACCACTTCAAAATCCACTTCAAGAAAGTACCAACTCGGAATCCGATTCAAGAAGGTACCAACTCAGGAGGAGATTTTTTTATTGAAATTTAAGTTGGCATCAGAGTAAATTCATTTAATTATACACTGTATTACGAAATGAATTTTTCATTAAAAATGCAAAATAATTAATGATATTTTAAATATTAAGTAGGAGTAAATTTTATATGTGTGCTTCTAAATTTGAAAGAAAATTTCAAATAAAAATTCATGAAAAACCGTAGATTCTCGTGCATTCTAATTGCTTTCTCAAAGAGGAAGCTTTGTAATGGTGAAAAACATTTTTCAAACAAAAAATGTTTCAAAACATGTTTTAAGACTTTTGGCATGAAAATCCGTCGCTTTTGAGCAAAAAAATTTTCGTGTCTGTATGTGTGTGCGTGTGTGTGCGTGTGGGTGCGTGTGTGTGCGTGTGCGTGTGTGTACCGGTTATAACTTTTGAACAAATTGACCGATTTACATGGGGTAAAGCTTATTCTCTTCGTTTCGAAGGAGAATAGAGATAACATAACCTATTTTTTCATTTTTCCGTTTTTCTTTTTTTTATAACCAAAAAACTATTTTGAATTTTTCGTTTTTTTTTTATTTTTAAATATGTTGCGGTAGATATTACTTAATTTAAGATATTTTTTTTTAAAGTTCGTCAGATTACCTACAATTTTTTTTTAAAGTTTAATTATCTTTAATCTTTCATTTGTTATTAAAGAAAATATGGTTTAAACTTCTTTATTTTTTTTATAAATAAATTTTTAATTTATTGACTTGAAATTTTAACCACTTATTAAACTTGTTTGGGGCAATATTCGGCTAAAATT
>JAWWEQ010000055.1:2670308-2726207 GCA_035583055.1 Torymus tubicola | reverse complement strand
GCAAAAATTATCCAATCGTCTTGAAATTTGGCACAGAGATAGCTTTTTTATATCTTCGAACCGAGTTCGTTGCCCAACAAAATCGGTTCATTTCTACTGAAGATATTTGAGGTTAACAATATTTTTCTTGAATTTTTGAATTGCGTTTTCTTAGAGAATTGTTGATTTATCGACTTGAAATTTTAACCATTTATTGCACTCATTATGGGCAATATTCGGCTAAAATTTAAAGTGATTATCTTTATTTTGTTAAGAGAAAAAAAAATTTTTGGAAAAAAGGGCATTTTCTTTCCCACATTAATATTTATCGCAATTTCATTGTCTAACGTTGAACCGATGCATCTTATATCTTTATTATTGAAATTTTTTAGCATTTTTTTGTGAAAAATTTATTCTTAGAATGCCAATTGTCTAAAGGGAATCGAAAAATTATTTTGAGGAAGCTAAGTGCCAAAGACTTGGAAGCGGTTTTGTAAATTTGAAATCCATTTATATTTACGTAGTTAATATCAGTTGAGTTTACAGAATTTTACAATCATTAAATGGAAGGATGTAACATGTATTTATTTCACTAAGATAAAGGTACAGTATGTCTTACCATTAAAGTCCTGTACAATATGATTTTATTCGGGTACAGCTGTATTTTCTAGTAAAATATGTAAAGAAAATTGAAGTAAAGATAGCTATAAAATTTGTTGTTTAATACGGTATTATATGATAAAATTTGAAAAGTAATACTTTAAATTATGGTGTAAAGTGAAATTTCCCATAAAATATTGCTTGCTGTACAAAAATTTAGTTACGGTTTTTTACGAATTTTACATTGGAAATTTTCTTTCAAATTTTTCTTCTTCTACTTAAAATTTAAAATATCATTAATTATTTGCATTATTAATGAAAAATTCATTTCGTAATACAATGTATAAGTAAATAAATTTACTCTCATGCCAACTTAAATTTCAATAAAAAAAATCTCCTCCTGAGCTGGTACCTTCTTGGATGGGATTTCGAGTTGGTACTTTCTTGAAGTGGATTTTGAAGTGGTACCTTCTTCAAGCGGATTCTGAGTTGGTACCTTCTTCAAGCGGATTCTGAGGTGGTACCTTCTGCAAGCGGATTCTGAGGTGGTACCTTCTTTTACGAAGCCGATGGTATACTCTCATTTTCTGGCCTTCCTTCTAAAAGTAAGTGGAGCTGGTGGCTATCATCCTAGAGTATTATTGCTAGATGGTGTGCTATAGAGAACTTTATAGAGGCAAAGGTAGAAGCTTAGAAAAATAGCTTCTTTTTCTTTGGTATTAAGATTTATATTCATGATGTACTCTAGTTGTACTTTCTGGTAGTCGTCAAAGTTCAGAGTCCTAACGGTCTTAAGTAATCAAGGAGCCTGTCGGGACTTCTAATAGTTGGCAACGCTGGATGATCCGCTGCAGTCCGCTGTCGAAGAACTATTGTAAAGACTAGTTGATGAACTGCATTTTGCTTAAATAATAAAAAACATGTGTTAAACAATTTGTACCAGCTGGAAAAGGTTGGAGAGAGTCACAACAGCTCAGATGTTAGGGATTCTTGAACCTATGATCATGGGGTTGAGAGTCTTAAATCCATGATCGTTGAATCAAGAGTCCTACACTTTATCAATAATCTGAAACGACTATTAGAATATTTAGATTATATATCGATGCCTAAGCAAGCAAAAACAAAAATTTTATTTTTTAATTTTTAAATGCACAACCATTATTACATACTAGTTTTAGAAAAAGATCATTTATTACTACTACCAACTTTAGTGAGTATCAACATAAATAAGCAATTTTCTGATAGTTCATCCAAAAAAAGCTTTCAGAATGTACATTCGATCAAAGCTTATTTCTTTTTTAAATCTTAAAATACACGTGTATCACTGCAGACATAAAGTGTTATCAGCAAATTGACGAAGTGATTACCAGCAAAAGAAAAGAATAAATGTTTTTAAATTAAAGTTTTCAATAGTATGTTTATTTTCATTTTATTAATGATAAAAATTCGATAGTCTACGGATAGATTTCATATTAAAATAAAATGATCGTCATTTTTTATTCTCGATAGTATTTTACTTTGCAAATACAAAAAAAATGAATGGTAATGTATTATCAAAATTTGGATATAAAACTTTTAAATACATACGTAATTAGTATATCATAACATACACATGGTATTCGAATAATAGAAAATTAATGAATGCAAAGCGCCTCTGCCCTCGTTTTACGAATGCATATGAGAGCTGTATGCCGACGCGCGTGCGCGCAAAAAGAGTGTAAAAAATAAAAAGGAAAGAAAAAAGATGTTATAAGACCGGGGCGTCATAAATATTTATGGCACCGGTGCCAGAGTGGCAGAGGAAACGACGACGACATGGATGCCGACGGCGAGAGATGACTTTTCTTTCTTTCTTTCGCCTGAGGGCCGCGCGAGCACGCGTGACGTAATGGTTTTCTCAATGCTGCACGCCTAAATTCCCGGGACGGCTCCCGTTCTCATTAATCTACGTTATGCCGCCCGAGCGGTTTAACGAATATGTCTCCGAAGCACGACGCGCTCTCTTTCTCACCCTCTCACCCTCTCACCTTACTCCTGCTCCGGCCGCGCGCTTGCGACTGAATTCTCGTTAAGTTCTGCCGAGTGTGCGTGTTCGTCTTCCTTCCCTGGGCTTGCTTCCTTCCTTCCTTCCGGAAAATCGTCAGGACCTCTTGCGCGGGCATGCTGTAGTTAATACTTGTGTAATTAAACTGAAATCGCATTTTAGTAGGTGCGCCCCGCTCTCGTATGTAATGTACGACCGTTTTTAATGAATCAAATTACTTCTCGAGCGCGCCCGCTCTATCGCATTTATTCAAAATATTTCATATAATTTATGTCGCGGAGTTTCGCGTAATTGCTTTATCTTTTCGAGGGTGATATATTTCGTTCTGTATGCTTTTTATTTATTGGACTTGAAATCAGGGAAAAGTTCGAAATAATACCTGAATTTCGACAATCAATTAAAGTCTATCGTTTCTTTGGTAAAAAAGTATACTATTTGCTTCGCAGAGATATGATTCTCAACGTACCATTATCAGGGTTTGAATATATTTGTTTAAATTAATAATTTGTTACCCTGAGATGTAATTTTTCTCTAGCCATAATAATGTTTTCAATAAATTCTTTAGTAATATAAAAAGATTATAGAAACAAAACAAAGTCTAAAAATTAATATTATAATTTCAATTTGCAAGTTTATAATCAAATTCTTTACATAATCACTTTATCACATGTAAATGAGCACTGGTAACATATAATAAAAGAGGAAATAAACTTTGATAAGCCTCGCGTATAAAAAAAATGCATTTCCAATCGAATTTAAAATGTACAAATATACGGATGATAATACCGACTGAACTTTGGCGTTCCGACACGAGAGAAAAGCGCTCGGATACGCGGGCAATATCTTTATGCAAATTTGGAATCGCACTTAAATTTTAATTAAGTCCCGCCGACGGGAGAGCAGCGGCTCGACTACTTGATCCAGCGTTCGCGCGCACCGTCGACGTCGCGCACGGCTCTGCACTGCATTTATCAGCGGCGCACTCGGTGCATTCATCAATCTTCGGATAGATTACCCGGTGGATCGCGAAGCCGCGCCTGCGCATCTGAAGTGGTGTGCTTATAGTCGCAGAGGTCGGGCGCATTCTTGCGACCATCTCGATTGAGATGATTGAGCAAACATGAAAAAGTCACCGTGACAAGAAAGCTAATAGATAACAAAAATTGTACCCTTTATTAATTATTTACATTTTTAACAATTATATACAGATTATTATACAACAACAAAGGGTAGATTATGCCTGTGCGGCAGGCAGCACCGTAAATAGGGGAGACAGCCTTGTCCGTTCAACGTGCTCTTCTTGCGACTGCGGTTGGGCATTATACTATCAGTGTGTGAAGTGTTTTGATCGTTATACGTCATGTTATACAAGAGAATGAGATACGATTTTTGTATTCTCCTATACACAGGGTTTTCGCTTTCCTCTATAAATTGTATTTGAAACTGTCTTACAGCCAGGCCTAAAAATAGCTTTGTATTCAACAGCTGTAGAATATTAAAAAGATCCACTATCATATAGAGTTCAAAACAGTATTAAAAAAAAGCCGTAAAAGAAGAGCATTTTCAAAAAAACCAATGACGTTACACATTAAATAATAAACCTTCCACAATTGCTATAGCAGAAAAGTTATGGTTAATGTTTGACGCGACCCGGCCGAAGCGCTACATTAACAAACCACTGAAAGACCAATACCGGCCCTGATTTGAATAACAGTTAACCGTTCGACCGTATTCGCTCCGTAATGGGCCATAAAACCACGGGTTTCCGGCGCATTTGACCACAGTCGAATTTCAATTTTCAAAAAGTAACTTCAGCGTCATCTCGGCCGCTAGCCTATTGGCACGAGCTTTTGGTGGCGTGTGTGTGTCCCTCAAATAACAGTAAGGAACGCGTCTCGGGTTAGCTAGCGAGATGCGATTAGCATGTCGCATGCGAAGTCACCCCCGTGGCGAATTTCAATTTTCTTAAACAGTCCACCGTGACTGGAGGGAAGGCAAAGAAAGAAGAAGAAAAAAAGGCCAACGTTGCGCAACCGCAAACGGCCCCACCATGTTTTCCCTTATACACCGCACTTCCCATCCTCGCTCTCTCTCTCTCTCTCCCTCTCTTTCAGCCTTGCGGCGTAAGCACAGAAAAAGACCGTCGCCGCGGTTGCTCTCTAACTTACATATATACATCTGTTTTAGACGTGTGCCCCGCACCGGCGCGCGTACGTGTTTGTCCGAAATATGAGGGGGTGTTTAGAGACCACCCGGTATTCCCACTCCAATTCGAGTAATGGAGTCTGAAACATTCCTCTCACACCCCCGACATCAACTTCTCTCTTTCCCTAACATACAGATATATATACACGCTCGTAGTTATCTCTCTCACTCTACCGTTCTCCCACTCTCTTTCATCCCCCTCTCGCTTTTTCGATCACTTCTCTCTCTCTCTCTCTCGCTCTCACTCTCGTGCTTTCGGACTTCTCTCATCATTCTTCGTCTTGCCGGTCAGAGCGCTGTTTCCATTTTCACTACTACCTCACTCTCTTCCTCTCCCTCTCTCTGTTTGCTTCTTTATATGTCTTTTGTCTCTGTATTCGAATCTGATTGCTGGCCGTTTGCAACATAAATACGTAACATTGCACCTCGGCGAATTCAGAGATATCTTCCTTTGCATGAACGTGAATATACATATATATGCTTTGTGGTCTCGTGCATTTGACTTCAAGCATATACGATACATATATATTCAACAGAGTTCATCATTATCCACAGAGGCAGGTCTCTGTATAGGTATAAAACATGTAACTGGTTCCACGAATACTCTCATCTCTCCCTCCCTCTCTCTCTCTCGCTCTCTCTCTCTATCCCTCTCTCCTCCCTCCCCCCTCGCGCTACGCGTCGGTTTACGGTTGTTACCGTCTATATATATAGGCAGAAGCTCACTCGTCCTCTTGTTATGCCTGCACGCGCGTTTGGTGTTGCCGTTGCGTGTACCACTACATGTATAATTTAGCTCGACCGAGCGGCCGTAGGGAAGTGAATTTTAATATTTAAGGGAACGTTAAATGAATAACGAAAGAAATATTTCGGTCTTGATGCATACGTGAAAAAGCTCCCTTACCAGATTAATATCTTGTACAGAACCGTCCGCGCGTATTTTGCTTTACATTAATATGTAGAATCGTTTTATTTCCTCGTTTTGTTTTATTTTGTTAATTCAGTTTTACTATTTTTGCACATGTACAATTCCAAGATGAAATATTTTTAAGTATGTGATAATAATGAAAAATCTTATTTTGAAACTTATTGGACTAAAATATTAAAATGATCACTGTTTTTTTATTTGTTTTCAAAGTAGATACTGTTTTCTTTCTAATAAAATACATTTACAACTTTTCCAAATGAATATCAGGAAAAAAAATACAATTTCAAATCTATGTATTTATCTTTTAAAAAATGTTTCACCAAATTTTTGGAGTATCTGGTACGCTTTTTCATTGTTTCACAACGTAATAACCTTTGTGTTACTCGGAAAATTGAAATATAAATCTGAAAAATCTCTCGTATTAGACAATTATCTTTTTAAAAAAATTTATAAAATATCATTGTTATTTTTTCAAAGTACATGTACTTTTTTAATCAATACACACTTTAATAATAACATTTATTCTAAATTATTTTCAACGGAACATGTGTGTGGTATTTGTTGATTGTTATTCATAACAAAGAAAATATTACAAAAAAGTTATTATAAATATTTTTATATGCGGATATATATAGACGAATAATGTGAGCAAGGCGTTTAATTACAATACGACTTTAATTAGCAGAAATCCGAACGGTGACAGTCGAGCTTGAGAAGTTAGTGTCCAATTTGCAAATCGACGAATTTAGTTGAGACCTAAGTCCCGTCATTTTTTTATTAAATGATTTATTACATCTCACTCGCAACAACATGAAAAAGTAGAATAAAATATGTTGGTATTTTATATACATGTTTTTATTCTCTTTTCGTAGCAATTTTATTATGCATTATTTCTAAAATTGTTTTTAAAATCAATTGATTATTTTAATAACGCTGTGTTCAAGCCGTGTATTGGAACTAATAAGTGTAAATTTATTTTTTATTATTGTCGCTCTATGAGTCACAGGTTAACGCAATTAATTAAATTGAAGAAATAAGTGAGTATTCATTCCTCAGGCGTTGTTTCTAGATTGTCATTTGTTAGAATTCCATAATGACGAAATACATTATCAAATCTATATTTTTTTTTTATAATTTTAAATAATAAGTCACCTTTTTAAAAATCAATAAGAGCAGTTCAAAAAACATTTAAAATTTATGAGTGTATATTGTTTTAATTTTATAAATTTATCAATTTGTATATTTTTGTAATTTGCATAACTATTCTGGAAAACAAAATATTTATACACGTGAAAAACCATAAAGAAGAGAGGAAAAAATATTTAATAGTATTAAAACTTAATTCAGGTTTCGACAGTAAATGAAAAAAAAGAAATGGATACACAAATAATCTTAGTTCACAGACCGGGATGCGGTATCAAGAAGAGGAATGCGGACACGACGTTTTTCAATAATGCAAAAGACACAGTGCTGTTGCCCGGAGTCGTCGCCGGCGGTGGCGCGTATGTTAACTCTGGTCTCTTTTACCGCGTGGGCGCGGAAACGACTCGCGCGACTGTGAAACGATCGTGACCGCGGGATCGACGGAGCATGCGCTCGTTTTTTTTTTACTCAGTGACTTTGTGAACTGTAATCGTAAGAAGAAAGGAGCAGCGGGAGAAAGAGAGAGAAAGCACGGGAGAGAGAGGGAGAGAGTTGCTTTTAATGCCCTATAAATTCAACTGTGTTGAATCAGCTCCGTCGCGCCGTTGCTGCTCGCTTTATTTTCTTTCTCGCACTCGTACGCGCTCGTGATACTTTAATCTCTTGGTACTCCACGTTTTGTTCATTATGACCTTGAGTTTATCTTGATTTGAAAATTGTTTTTCTTAATTCTGATGAATCGTATGATTGAAAATTTCTACGCAATTTATCTGCGTAAACACGTGCGTGTGTATGCCTGCAGATAACTTGATACATGCATTAGATTGATTCTTATCGAATTGAGATTATTCTTTTCGATTTTAGAGAGGAAGCAAATTTAATCGTCTAGAAACTCATAATTTTCAATATAATTAATTTATATTTTCGATAAAATTAATATGTCTCTGATACTGTCGGAGAAAAATAATAATAATAATTATTTGAAAAAAAAACAAAAGAAATACTCGATAGAAAAAGAACACGCAAAAAAGAATTAAAATAAATAATATTAAACAGTGATGTTTGGCTTATACGATAAGCTTCTTGTTTCTCAAAACAAACGTTGCTCAAGGCTTGGGTCCGATACGCAACTTAGAAGTAGAAGTCTTGTTGCTGCTCAGTGGGTAGGACTAGGACAAATTATTTCTGAAACGGGGTTTGAGTTTTTAGATCTTCATCGTTTGATACAAGCACTCCTGTGACATACACATGTGCTTTATTTATTAACACACTGCACGACCTCCGACACTATTAAGCACTATATGATTACGTTTTGTGAAACTTGCCTCTTCAAAGAGAAAGATTTGTGAGAAAAAGTTTTTGGGCGTACATGAATTATTTGAATATAAGTAAATGGATTATGGGCATTAAATTTTGCACTCCAAACTTACTTCTGCATGTATTACTGACGCATTTACTGTAATATAAAATTTTCTACTATTTAAAAAAATAGTGGTTATAACTATAAAGACTTATTTATTGATAAAATCCTAAATTTTGTAAATAACTTATATTACAAAAATTAGAAGAAAATTAAACGGAAACGGATAAAATTCCAGTGTTATGTTATACTCGCAGTCGATATTGTTTTGAAATAGATTATAAAAATATTTTAAAAAGAGAAATTCTTCGTTCAAAAGTTCATCATTGAAACGATGACGAATTGACGACAAAAAAAGAATGAAAACGTGAATATACCTTTCATTTGTTATATTAAAATAACTGTTCCCTAAACAATTACTTCAAATGTATTTAAAGCATGTATAAACTTCACTTAATCAATAAGTTGCAAATTCTACCTAAAGATACTCAAATAAAAGAACTATATCGATTAGATGAACACTAAACGTAGCTAATTTCCAAAATCTCAAGGTGAACAGAAAAGCATAAAAGACCTGGGGAAGGCAAAGCCATTTCGCTCGCGACACTCAATTTCAGCGAATCAGAAACAGATCAATCCCCGACACGTGTAGCAGCCTGCGCGCGAAACCGCACGACCGTTTCCTTTACTCGCTCCCGCTGCTGTTCACCAGGCACGTGCTTTCGGTTCGCATACATATATATATATACATATATGTACGTACGTACACGTACAATACTACCTACGTACGTACACACGTGCACGGGTGTATAAGGGGGTGAGAGAGAGAGAGAGAGAGAGAGAGAGAGAGAGCAGCCGGCCACTTGCTGGCGCGCAATTAATCTTGCCGCGAGTTCGCACGGACGTGTCCCGGACTAATTACACTATCGCGCGACGCTCGCAGCCGTGCGCGCACGCGCGGCCGCGCTGCACCCTTTGCTCTCGGGGTTATGTATACCATATTCACCGTCGCGCCTGCTTTCCCCTCGCCGCGACGTTTCCTCTGCGCGCGACTTTTCGCGGTGCAGCGCGTACCATTTCCCGGACAATGAGACGTCGTCTCGGGAGCGACGCTCGTTTATCTTTGGATGCGAGCTGGCGGCTATTAATTTTAGAGCGAGAACAAGGTATTCGTTAAATATTTTAGGACAGTTTTACTTTTATAGCTATACTAAAAGACGATACTTGTACAACTAAGATAAAACGATTAGTGTATAACCTTGTAACTATGACGTTTAAAGCTAGTATGACTCTAGTGTATATATGTGTAAAAAATTCATTTATCACTCTTATCGTATTTCAATCGAATTTTTTTGGTGGAAACAGCTCTATCTACTTAGATAATTTCAGATGTATGTCATAAAATGAAATTGCAGCGAAGTAGCTTGATAATATCGAACAATTTTCGTATAGCATATAATAATATTTTGCCTGATTTCTGATGTGTGGACGTATATTAATCATATGATAAAAAACTTTTGCATACGTTGTATATATTGCTAAATTTTAACAATGTACCCATTGTAAAATTCGCTTAATTTACCCTGCAAGTATTTGTTTTACCTTATATTACAATACATGAAATAAATGAAAGTTGTAACGTTATCAAACACGATAAAATTTGCAAAGTTAATTCATAATATAATAACGAGACGCTATTAGCCAATATGCGATGAAAAAATATTATAATTACAACGGCAATATAAATATTTTTCTATATTTTTTAACTTTTATGTTTCAAGTTGCTTGCTCTTTAAAGTTGAATTAGTGAAAAATCCACTAAAGATTAAATTGCTCCACCGAAACATTAGTGAATATTCACTGATGAAATGCATAGAACTATCCACTACTTTAAAAAGAGGAGTTTCACTATTTTGAATAGTGGATTTTCTAACTTTAGAGAGTGGTGATAATATTATGTTGCGTATACGCGTGGATCATCTTGATTAATTACATTTTCTGTAATAAAATCAAATATACCATATTTAAATGAACAATTGTATATAAATATGACCAGTCATGAGTTATTCAATGCATCTATTTTTATACTCTTCACCGATTCTGTAAGTTTTGTTGCATTCTAAATTTTATCATTTTTGATAATCTAAATAGTAATTATGATGTGTGTTTGTTAAATACAAGAATTCTGTGTTCTTATATTAATCAAAAAGACTTTTAAAAAGCAATCGAAGCGTCGTTGACAATTTATTGAAACAATGGAATACTTCTTTTCTACTCATCTAAATCCTCAGGCAGTTTGGCTGTTAACATTGCCGTATCACAAATGTTATTTTTAATATATATATTTTCTCTCAATCGACAATGGAATACGTTCATGTATGATATTGGTAAACGGGGATAAGCTTTACTTTCCGGCAAAGGTTTACCTGTACATTGTAATAATTGTTTTTCCTCTTAATACTACTCTCTACTGGAAACATCTCCAGTCAGCTTTGATACATAGTATATTGTACAATACATGCATGTGCGAGCGCGAGGACAATACCACGAACGCTCTTCGCTAGTCGATACTCCACCGGCAAACGCGCACATACGTACCTGAGGGCACAAGGTTCAAAGCGGACCAACTGTTTTCATCCCTCGAACGAGATCCACTTGCATAGCGTCGCGAGTTTGAGCGGGGCAATGAGATGCAGAGCGTACAGGGGGATAACGTTACGCGAAAGGATTCGAAAAAGAAAAGAAGCTTAAAAACGCGGCTTTTCACGTACGTGAATAACGGTATATAGATACGAAAGTGCTGGCACATGTTATATATATATCTGTATGCATATACATTCTCTTCGTCGGCGCGTTTACGCGCGCTCACACGGCGGGATATTCAGATAAGGCAGCGAAAGAGGGAGAGCGAGGACTTTGAGCTCCACTGACCCATGTAACGGTCCGGACAGTCTTTTCTATCTGCTGGTACTTCACAATCGAGGGTTTTATTGAAATCTCTTCTCTCACGCGCGTGCGCCCGCTCTCGCTTTCTCCTATATAAACTCTAAGAGACATTTTTATCTGTCGGATAAATTCCCTGGATCGGTCTCTATCTCTACTTCTGTCTCTCTCCTGCGCGTGCGCAAGCCCGCGCTCGACTTAGCCAAGGGTACATCTATCTATTCGCCAGACTCTCTTTCTCTGGTCCCTGCACTTTCTCAAACTGCAGCGAGCCAGCGGAGAGGGAGGGGAGAGGGGGAGTAGGGGAAGCCGCTCGAGTAGGAGGCAAACGGTAAAGAATCCACGTGCAGGCTTGCGGAAAAGCTCGCTCGCGTTCCCCCTCCTCTCCCCCTTGGCGCTTGGGGAGAAATTATTGGCGAGATATGAAAGAGCCCGAGTTATTGCTGATAAACCTCTTCGAATAGCAGGCTCCGCACCTTTTCCCACTTGCCTACCCTCCCGAACCCACTCCTACTCCCACCACTTTATTCCTTCTTCTGCCGTTCCTTCTGCTTTTTTTCTACCTCGTTTTGTCTTTTTCTTCTCTCGCGCGATTCTACGCCTTCCTTGCCGTTTCTCTATCAGTTGGCTGTCTCTCTTTCACTTCTGCCCCTTCCCACTGGAGTTTCAATTTTCTTTTTGTCTAGGGCAAGATGAATAAATTAAACGTCGGCCGATGCGATCGCGGAGTTGTTAGGAACGAGAAGTTTCAATCTATTATTCATCAATAATAATATATTTGTAAATTCTGCATTTCGTCTCCTAATTACTAAGTCTGCATCTTATATACCATGCTTTTCTTTCGTAATCCTATGGAACTAAACCATCATGATAATTTAAAAAGATAACGTTATACTCTGTTTACCATCATTTACAATAATACATAGTGATAATAATATAAGTTAATAAATTCAGTTTTTTCATTATGAGATTGTCGTTGAAATAGAATTTTCTTTAATTTCCTTATCTCTTACACTTTCATGCCACTTCCGTTCTTCTTTCTCGATATCAATTTCCTTCTTCATTTATCCATCTTCTTTTGTCCTTATCTCTTTACCAACATTTAATTTGATCCTTTTCTTTTTAATTTATTTTCTTCTCAATTCTTTTTTTAATTTGATTTCATATTAATGTACTTTTGCTCAATTTATTTAGCAAATTCATGGTATTGAAATAAATATTGTATTGGCTATGGATCTAATTGAAATCTTTTACCACACATCATTTTTAGATTATTCAATTTATTACTTTAAAAATTTTGCTTGAGTGAATTTCTCTATATCTTCACACGAAATAATTTGAAAAGTAATTAATGCTGTTAGGTTAATATGAATGTAAGGGAGATGCTTATGTAGGTTTATCCATGGTTTCTTTCACTACTCGCGATTCTTCTTTTTTCTTTTGCTTTATTTTCTTTCTCTTCTCAATTTTCCTTTTCTCCTCTCCATTTCCTTTAATCTCCATCTGCGCGCATTATGTTCGCTTTTCTGTCTCTCGCTTTCTCCCTTCCTCTCATGGCCTTAACCGCTACCAATGGAACTCTCTTTCGCTTTCTACGTAGCCGTCCTACTTGAGAATGGCTCGAGCAGTAACTCGAGTCATGCGAATAAACGCAGGAGAAGAGAATTGTCGCATGAGCGGGTGGAATAGAGAGGAAGGCCTGGAGAACTCGTCTATAGGTGCGGTAGTAGTCTCGCGATATATGATCGGTCGTTTGACGCAATGTCCACGAGCTGTATTCTTGGTCAGAATAAGGAGAAGAGAGAACGAGAGACTAAGAGCAAGAGAGAGAGAGAGAGAGAGAGAGAGAGGAAGTAGGAAAGAAAGCGAGGACACATGTGGCTCTTCTTTTAATGCCGCAATCTCAAGACATGCGTATACTGGTAACACGACGGTTTTCACGAAATTCAAGATGGATTATTTTTACACCTTTTCTACTGTGACTATATAAGGGTATTTTTATGTCTCTTTGAGGAATGCTTTGCGATTCTGATCGTTTTTACTTTTCGTCATGGCAAGCAACGACTCGATTAATTCAGCAAGCAGCTGTGTATCTTATATACTGCTTCGACTCAAGAGCAAAGCACGGAACATAAAAATTGATCGAGAATGGTGCGTGGAATCGAAGAAAGGTGATTTATATATCGTATGGTTTTATTTCTTTTTGAGTGACATCTTTCTACGTATCTCGTTGTTATCCCTGCAAGCAGGAACAATAAAATGGTAAGAGCGACGGTGCTCTTAATTGGATAATAAAGACCAAAATGTCAAAACTATTTATTTCATAAGGTAATATTTAAAACATAAAAATATATATATTACTTCAATGTAAAATAAAAATTGATTGAAAGTTCTAGTCTTATTCAATCTTTTTAAATAGCTTTGGGACTTGATACAATTAAGTCTGTTTGGCGTGAATGGTAGAATGACGTCCAGGTTTAAAACATCATATTAATTATCAAAATATATTTTGAATCGCATAAATATTAAAAATATTAAGTTATTATTATTAATATTTTTAAAAGTAAATCCCTAATGGACATTGATTCAATCGAGAAAACGAGTTAACAGATAAGTTGATAATCTTGTAACATTAATGCAAATAAATAAAGCGCCTCGCTCACTCAGAAATCTAAAAATTTTCTGTCAAAGACACACGAGAAATTTCATTAAATCACTTGCTCCGCTCTAACAACATATTTCTGAAATAGTTTCGTTTCAAAGGTCTCTCCTCCTTTCTCTCGCTCTGACACCCATGTACTACCTCTTTTTTTCCTTCTCTGTCTTTCCTCTTTCTCACTTATTCTCTATCTTTCGAGCTACTTTAAAATATGTATAGAGCTTGCGGTACGAGAATTACGTTTTTTCATATTGTAATACATATCCTTTAAATTTTTCAAGTTTACATTTTTTTATATTTTATAGATATCTGAAGTCCACTTTAGGAATCTTATACAGCTCTGGATGACTACACTAGTTAGCATTTCAAGTGCAATCAATTACATTGTAACAACTAGAGTTTTAGATGCATTCTGAACCATCGAAGCTGAAACTACATAAATACATATTGTTAGTGAGTCGTAGTACACACGGTACTATTAGGACTTCTTTATTGGCTTAATATTCTTGAATAGTTAATCAATAACTTTTCAATTTTTCTTTTCCAAAATAATAATGAAATCATTGTGTCGTCTTCGAATTGTGTAGAAGAGCGATATATTATTGGATAACGCAGAGTATATTAATTTATTCAAGATTTGAATGAATATTCTTTTTTTAATAATTATTTTTACATTTTCAACTGATAAAACCGCGGTGATGATAAAATTCGATAAATATTATAACTATGAAACATTATTTTTCAGTATATGAGTAGTTATTAAGTTAAGTTTCTGGAATCTGTTTGTATTTATACATCGAAAATGGCGGTGAATTAATATTTATTATATGTTTCTTCGAGCTCCAATTCTAATTCATAATTTGGGTAGAATATCCTGCCAGTAACTGGTGGCTGAAATATTTTGCACGACTTAAAATTTTTTTGACATTTGGAACTATGCCTTTAGACTAATATCTAAATCCCAATAATTTTCAAACTTTTTCATCAGAATTACCATATTTTCTATCAGATTTCGAAGCGTCGAGCTAAAATTGTATTCACCACGTTATTGTAAGGAAAATATATAGCTTAAAGTTTTCGCATTATCGACCGTAATGACTAAAGTCACTTTTACAATGAACAAGCGTGCAAGATGGCCCGTGGATCATAAATTCAAATTATTTCAATGAAATAATTTTTAACCACAACAAGTAATTTCAGAACTTGTCTCGCGAGTTCTAACCGTTGCAGAGCAAGAGAAAAACGAGAACCATAAATTCGCCAACTTTATGTTCGAATTAATGCGGATTTGATTAAATTCCATGCGTATAAAAGCAAGGCGAGGCACTTCGCAGTTCGATTCTATTACACGCCCCAAGCGGGACTATCTTCTCTCTTTCGCCTTAAGAAATTAGAAAGTTCATTTTCATCTTACTTCCCAGGGCTATAGCTTTACGGATGCTCGTGCGCTGTGTTCTCGTTTTCCTCCCACGTGCCGCAGCCACCGCACTGCCGTTCCGGTCCGATACTCTGTAAGCAATGAAAACACTGCCCCGATCGAAATGGTACGTGCGTGCTCGTTCCAACCCTCGCGCGACGCCATTCAATAAGGGCAACAAGAAGATACGACCATCTCCCTTCTTTTCTCTTCCCTCTTTGGCGAACGAATGAGCCGATCTTTTACAAATCAATTAAAGCTTCATGGAGATGTTTATTTTTAATTTTTGAATGTCCCTACAAATCTTTACCCTAACGATGTACCTTTATTAGAAATTTATTGTATAGATTTTCAATAAAGGCTTTCATGTCATACGTTTTTATCCAGCAATGCTTTGATTGTATTGACAATTTTCTTTATGTATAACTATAAGTATTATTGTAATATTTTGATAATCGAAAATAAGATGAAAAAACTTACATTTTTTAAAATGCAAGCTAACAATTATACTTATGTACGAATATGCTAATACTCACAGATCGATACATATACACATTAAACAATTATACTGAGATAATTAATATTTTTTTACTATAGTTCTAATGAATTTATTAGTACCTTTCTTCATATTTTTTCCAATATTTTAAATCGATATTGAAATTGTATTCGTTCTATATTATTCATAATTTTACATTATATCGTCGGCTTAGTGGAAAAAAGTATAAATTAATGTCGAAAAATCAATACCTTATATTGATATTCAATCGCCGTGTTGTGAAAAAAATTATTCTGATTCAAATTGACATTAGCCACATAGTAATTCCTTCTCATTCATTTATACTTTCCTGAACTTATAAGTGCACTTGTTTAGTTAGATCTCAATTATGTTATATATGTCGGAAGACGCAAATGCTGTTATGTTATAGTATATATACAATATAATCTTCTATTACAAAAATGATGAATAAAATCTGGCATCACAATAAGACTGTTTTGATTGGTTCTTGTAGACTCATTAGATTGGTTTATATACAGAATAGTTCCGAAAATGTAATTGCTTGAATTTTCAAGATTGAATTCTCGAGTTCATAAATATTTAAAACGGAATAACAACGAATAATTTCTACATGAATCCATGAAAAATGATAAATAATTTAGAGAGTTAATAAGACTAATAAGTCTTAAAATAACGAACAGTAATAAAATGTCAACTTAAAATAGATTTATTTAAAAAAAAAAGTAGATTATTATATATTAATTTAGGTGTACCTAAAAGAATGCCTACAGTCCATTCTAATAAAAAGACTTTCTAAATAATGCTTACAACATTGGTTATCATTATATACTGACACTTTGTTATTGCAAAGAAGGTAATGGAGTGAATCAACATAGCCGACTTAACAATTGATTTCGATTCTTGAACAAATAAGATAATAAATGGAATATCGTTAGATGCACATGAATATGTCTATTATACTCTTTGATTGTTATAGTTAACAAAACCAAATGCAAGCAGTTATGAAAAAAGTCAAATAAAAAAGCACAGAAGAACGTGGGGCACGTTGCACTAATGAAAAACAGGTTTGCGAATTGAGATAATAGGTGAGCAAAAAATAATTAGTGCTGTCGTTTTAATTATTGCAGTAATTGTATGCCAGAGCGTAGAATATATATAGTGATAGAGAATGGAGGGGCGAAAATGAAAGAAAAGGTGGGAGAAAGAGAATAGAGGGGAAGGAGAGGGAGAGATAAAGAGTCTCTCAAGCTCGCTCAAAGCAAATAAAGTAGTACAGAAGTTCGTCGTTGTCACTATGTTCTTCTTTTGCTCCTTGCGTTAGCTTTCGCTTAACAGCGGTCGGTTTTGACAAAAGTTCGCCGCTACTATTGCTTTTACCAAGAAAAGATATATACTATCATAGGAAAGAAATGAAAAGAGCCAAAGAAAAGAAAGAGAGATCACGCAAAAGGTTTACAAACTGCATAGAATTATGGAGATGTCAAAATAATATATCGCAGTGTTGAAAATAATAATACTATGAAATTGTAAATAGCAAGCCAGTTTTTTATATTTATTCTCTGTTTAGAATATTTCAATATTTTAAAATAGTACGTTTTATATCTACAATGCTAGAAAAATTCCATATATACAGATATACAATGTGTGTAGTTGAGGACTTAAAATGTAAAAATAGTACACCCATATATATGGAAGTTTTCTAACAGTGTAAGGTGTAAAATCGTAAGTCTGAGATGCAAACTAGTACTTTTCGAATCTGAGATGTAAAGTATTATACCAGAGGTGCAAAGATTATTTTTCGATACTAAAGACGTATAATTAGATTTCTCAAAATTGGTACAAGGCGTAAAGAGCCGTTTTACGCTTCTACGTCAAAAATATTTTGAGATGCAGTGAGCTAAAAATACCTAACTAAATAATACAAATCAATTAACGGAAACGTACAGTAAATGTAAATAGACTGAAAAATAAATAAAAATTGTATTCGGACATTGAGTAAATGCTCTCTTTGTACTATTTTTGTACGAACACAAAGATGTTGAATTTCTGATAGAGACCGAAAAAGTATTCTAAAGATAAATGCGTAATACATATTTCACAGATAGTTACCCATCTGAATGATAAGGAAACAAACCAATAACAAGCCAATAGCTAAAGACAGTGAGAGACGAAAAATGTCAGACAGAAAGTTTGACATGAAGTTCGACGTAGTTAGTGCGAGACAAGGGTGTGACAAGATTAGAAATAAAGAAAGTAGAGATAGATAGTTAGAGAGAGAGAAAGAGATAGTTAGAGAGAGAAAGAGAGAGAGAGAGAGAGAGAGAGAGAGAGAAAGAAGCTGACGATGGATAGAGTGCACTACTGTTACACAGTACAGAAGCTCTTCCGGCTGCCACGTGCTTTATCTGATTCGATTAAACAGCGTATTTACTCCAGCACTAGCCAGCAAATGTATTTGCCTCAAAAAAGAAAGAGACGGGGGAGTAGAGCAAAAGTGTGTGAAAGAGTAAAAAGAGAAGGGAATGGGAGGGGGGGCGAAAAAGTGAGAGAGCAAGGGAATTCTCACTGAGATCACCTAGTCAAAGGCAACTTGTCAGCTCCACGTTTCGTCTGCAAACTTCGTTCTCCCATGTTCTCTCTACTGCCTTAGCTCCCTCGACTCTCCTCTTCTAAAAAGGAAAGAGTGCAAGAGAACGAGAGTGTGCGAGAGAGAGAGAGAGAAGTCAGACATAAAGAGAACTCGATCCAGTACACCGTGACCCTACCTTGAGATCTATCGAGGTGTATCGCTTCCACGACCTCGTCCGATCTTCAAAGAAATTGTTCTGTGTCGTGTCGAGACGATATTTACCTTCTCTTACTTGTCCAGTCTTAGAGGAGGTTTCCTTTTGGTTGCTCCTATGTCTCTCCCTATTAGTCCACCTCCTGTTCAAGAAACTAATCCACGTCACAGTCAACATTATTTTAGTCAAGATTTGTGGCATATGTACACTTTTACTTTGATAACCGTTGTCGTTCCTTTCTGTAAACATGCATTTAGCGAAATGGCTTTTATTTTACATCCGATTTTCTATCCAAAAGTGTAGTCGAATAATTTTATTATTGTTACTTGCTGCTGCTATCAGGACTGCTTAATAATTTGCATAAATAAACTTTTAAACTATTTATTTCCAATTAGTAATGTAACTGTCGCTCTTTACCGATAACATATATTATTACTCTCAGTACAAAAGCGAATTTAAAAATGCTTTTCTGCTTATTAGATATACTCGACTAAAATGATACATCACTGTCCCTATCGGAAAAAACGAACATAAGAAACCATAGGAAACAGTAGTAAACCGTACAAAACCGTACCAAACTGTAGAAAACCGTTCCAATTCGGACATATTTCGTTACCGTTTCTTACATTTTCGTACGGTTTCGTACAGTTTTGTACAGTTTCCTACATTTACTACTTTGACATGAAAAATTTTTTATATACACAAAAAATTTACGAATCGTAATAAAATGTATGAATGTATATAAACTCGTACGACTCCGTAAATAAATGTACAAAACTGTACAAAACTGTAATATCCATTAGAACTTACGGAAATGTACGTTTTCTTGCATTTTCTTATCTTTTCATACGTTTCAATTTTCAGGTACTAATCAAAGGATTTTATGAATCATAGAAAATCGTAGATAACCGTAAGAAACCGCAGAAAAATGTAAGAAACTGTACAAAACCATACGAAATATGTCCGAATTCGAACGCTTTTCTACAGTTTTGTACGGCTTCTTACGATTTCCTACGTTTCTTTCTTCCATACAGGTGTATACACATTGTTTTTATTGCATATATAATTTGTGATCGTTTGACATTGTAAAACTCTAAACATCTAAAACTCATATTGTGCACAAATTTTGTAACGTTTCAGTGTCGATTATGTAATAATTTTTATGCATGTACTTTTGATTATTAATTTACTTAGAGGGACTGTTTAAATTTTAACCTCAAATATTTTGTAAATCTGCGGATTAATCTTTTTACTCAAAAACTAAACTGAAAGATATCATATTTACTACAAACAATTTAAAAGCGATTAAGTGAAGTTCACTTCCTTAATCTTTCGACAATGAAAGTTCATATTTCACGATTTTTACTTCTTTACTAAAAAATTAGTCAACAGAATAGATTAAAAATTTCACAGAATATTGCTATACGTCTATTTTCTGCTATTAACAAACTAAACATCGTTAAAAAGAATATTACAATATAAATTTACTTTTTTTATATTTGTTAATATTATCACACTTACTTTATTTATATTTTCAGATCTCATCTTTTACAGAATGTCTTCATATTACAGATTTTTCTTTGAAGCAGAGACATTTTCATGCTAGAGGATGTTACGATGCTTTGTAATAGCGGAAAAAAATTATTTGATAAAAATATTATTTGAAAAAACATTCTCATTCTCACAAATTTTCGAAGAATAAGACAATAAAATTTGCTTAATTTTTAGAAAATTGATGGTTGCGTTTTTGCTTTTTCAAAGAGAAAGATTTTTAATGGGAAAAACTTTTAATTAAAATAATGTTTGTAAAAAAACTCTTTAGAGGGTAGACATAATAACTGAACTTTAGCATTCATCTTTAACTTAGAAGTGATTAATTTTGTAATAATTTCTTTTTTCGAAAATAATTATTTTTTTTATTTTTTTCTAAAGATATGCAAAATATTTTTAACTTAAAAATACGGATTTGAAAAATGAGCTACTTTTAAGAAAAATAAGATCATTTTTATAATTAGAAATAACTTTTCTGTAATAAGTGTCCGTAAAGTACGTACTTTACAGTCTGTCCTGAGTCCGTAAAGTTCTATTCTAAGGGCTCATATTAGTGCAATAAAAATACGACTTCCAACCACAAAACACACCGTGAAGTGCGTAATACTTTACGGACACTTATGACGAAAAGTAATATTCGGTACACGGCCGTAAAATTTTAGGGTCTCGTGAGAATTTTGCATCCGTAAAATGTTACTTTACGGCCTAATATACGGCCAAAAAGTTCTATTTCAATATTAAATCACAAAGATGAATATAATATAAATACAGATTTTTGAAGTACGTTTAATTCTTTCTCTACTCTTGTCATTTTCATGTCTTTTAAGACTATTTTAAGATTATTTTTAAGCTGAGAATACTGATTTGACGATCATATCATCAAAGAATATTTAGTCATCTTTTAGTTTTATTTATAATAACTTATAATTTTTTACCTGAAAAAATACTGTTCATGTGCGCTATACATGCTCACCTCTTATAAAACAGAATTTATCATAAAATATTTGCGACTTCATTATCTTATTTTTTTATTAATGTTCTGCCTCAAATATCATCTATGTTTTTATATACTAAATAACAAACTAAATAGAATTCTAATTTTTGAGGTATTTAAGCTTTGGAAACAAATCGAAACAGCATTTATTTTGTAATAAAATTATTAAGAACATTTAAACTAATTTCGTGGTTTCTTCTTTTTTCGACAGTCGATATAATATTTTTTTAATAATTTCTACATCTCTTTAAACATTCAAGTAGAAACCAATATGTCTCCAAGATAATAATATCACTTGACTTACTGGGTATTGGCCACGTAATAATTTCCCACTATCTGCCGTGTATTATGCGTAGACATAATAATACCAAATAAATAAATCTTATGTCAAAAATAAATTTTGTTTCTTTCAACTTTAATTACTGTATAAACATTAATTTTATGTTCGTTTAATTTTTCAATGAAACGATAAAAAATATAATTATTTATGTGGATGTTCTATAATGCTTTATGGAAAGTTAAGGGTGGTCAGACCTCCAAATTTTGCGAGAAATTAAGGTGACTGGAAATGAGAAAATTTTTTCGAGATCGCGAATATCAATTACATTCATTTTTCAATAATTATAATAATGGATGATAATCCATGTATTGATTATTGATCAAGAATGGTAGTCTATGCCCGAAAATTGTATGACCGCAACCACCAGGCAATTTTTTTCTACCTTTTCGAATTCCTAGATTTCCTCTCTCCTTAAATCTATTAATTACTTTTTAATAATTTACAATTGTACTGTTGATTCTTTTTTGCTTCCTCGTAGAGGAAGCTTTTTAACGGTGAACAAAATTTATGAAAAAAAAATGTTCAAAAACATTTTTTAAGGTGATATATGTGTATATTATTTGATTTTGATCATTTTTGTTTTCGTGTCTGTGTGTATGTGTGTGTGTATTTCAACTCTTCATATCTTCGAAAGGAATCAACCAATTTTGGCCGGGTAAAGCTTATTCTCTTCGCTACGCGGGAAAATAAAAGTAACCTGATTGATTTGATTTTTTATTCATTTTCTTTTGTTTTATAACCTAAAAACGATTTTGAATTTTTTCGATTTTTTCACATCTTAGCCATTATTACATAAAATAATAAACTTCTCTTGAAAGGTATTTAAATTAACTATATTTTCCTTTTTTAAAATTTAAAATATCTCCACTCTATCATTTGTTATTAATGAAAACTTTTTTATTTTATAAAAATTAATATCTCGAAAACTATTTTATTTATCGACTTGAAATTTTAACCAGTTATTACGCTAATTGAAGGCTGTATGTGGTTAAAATTTCAAGAGATTATTTTCATTTGTTTTTAAAAAAAAATTATTTTAGATAAAATGTGCGTTTTCGTTGTCGCACGATAACAAGAGCAAAAATTATCCAATCGTTTTGAAATTTGGCACAGATGTAGCTTTTGTATATCTTCAAATCGAGTTCGTTGCCCAAAAAATCGGTCCATTACGAAAAAAGATATTTGAAATTAAAAATTATTTAAAAAAATTTTTTGAATCGCTTTTTCTTAGAAATTATTTCATTTATCGACTTGAAATTTTGACCAGTTATTACACGAATTGGAAGCTATATTTTTAGAGATTACCTTCGTTTGTTTTTTAAAAAAGAATTTGCAGTTTCGTTGTCGCACGATAACAAGAGCAAAAATTATCAAATCGTCCTCAAATTTGGCACGTATTTAGTTTTAGCAAATATTATCCAATCGTCATAAAATTTGGCACATATTTAGCTATTATATATCTTAGTTTAGTTTAGTTACACTTGTGGTCTCTATCGACTTCTCAAGAGCTTTTGATGTCATGAATATCGATGTGCTTATTGACAAACTGCTTTCTCTTGGGTTCTCAACCTCTGCATGTAACTGGATTAAGTCCTTTCTATCAGGTAGGTCGCAATCCGTGAAGCTGCCTAATGGTGAGTTGTCCAGCCCGTTGGCGAGATGCTCCGGCGTTCCACAAGGAAGTGGCCTCGTACCATTGCTTTTTTCCTTATTCATTAACGATCTTCCATCTGTCATTGAATTTTGCAAATACCATCTGTATGCGGACGACTTCGTCATTTATTTAAGCGGGCCATTTGAAGATGCCCAAACCATCATCAGCAAGATCAACCGCGATTTGGCTAACATTTCGCGTTGGGCAGCGGATAATGGTCTGACGATCAACACGAAAAAAACGCAAGCTATGTGGGTTGGCTCCCGTGGATACATGAATAGGATGGACTCTCTCAACCTCTCGTCTGTGCAACTAAACGGAACTGCAGTTGCTCTTACCAAGTCTCTGAAAATACTAGGCGTGGTACTAGACAGTACTATATCATGGAGGGAGCAGGTCAACGCCACTGCTAAGAAGAGTTTTGCTGCCTTAGCTCGTCTACGCAAGCACAATGGCTTTCTACTGACTGCTACGAAGATGACGCTTATCAAAGCTCTCATTTTTCCCTATCTTGACTACGCCGCGGGACTTTTCCTGGATTTGTCTGACGGGTTGACTCTGAAGTTATCAAGATGCAAAAACGCTGCACTTAGATTTGTGACAGGTACCAGGATCTACGAGCATATAACTCCTGTTTATAAAGAATATGGAATTTTATTATTCACAGCCAGACGGAACTATCTCACCATCACACTTCTAGCCTCTATTCTCAGGATTGGTGAACCGCTTTATCTTTTTGATAATTTTCGATTTAGAGAAGCGGACGAGGTGGGAAGCAAACGATGCTCACGAGGGGACCTCATGATACCCGAAATCAGAACAGAATGTCTGTGCTTCTCCTTTACGATAAGAGCTGCTTATCTATGGAATGGACTCCCACACAATCTGCGATGTCTCTTCACGCGTCCATGCTTCAAGAAGCAGTTACATGATTTTTTTTATAATAATAATATGTAGCTTTATTTTTTAACCTTGTTTTTATTATCTCTATTGTTTTTATATGTGTGACTGCTACTAACTTTTTTAATTTTTATCTTTTAACTTTTGTCTTTTTATTAGTTGTTTAAGTCTGTTGTTATTATTCTTTGTTATCTTTTTTATTTTTTTTTATTTTTTTGGTTATTTATTTGTTAATTACTTTTATTTTTTTTAACTTATTTATGTAAGCGCTCAACACTTTTGCGATATGCCCGTGTATATAGCAATACTGTATCTTGAAGTGTAGGCTATCTTGAGCCAAGAGCCCCTAGCCGATTAATAAATATTCTATTCTATTCTATCTTCAGATCATGTTCAATTTATATATTACAAATAGATTAAAAAAAATAGACGGATTAAAAAAAAAAAATATATATATATATATATATATATATTAATTAAAGAAATAATTAAATAAAGTTTGGAAAAGCTAAGTGTCAATGAATTGGCAGCGGTATTTTATTTTTATTTATATTATTAATGTTGTACTAATTATTTCATTGAGGTTGAATAAAACTCAGTGATGTATTATCGACACTTATAGTTAGAAATTGCCTTGAAATCATGGAATAACGCCTACTTTCTATCGCCGATAAGGACTGGGAGGAGATAAAGCTTTGAACAAAGCAGGTTATATTACAGTTTAAAAAATGAAGCTCGCTATTGCCTATCTTATAATTATGTACATATGATAAGATACGATCAAAATATTACTCACCTGCAAGAAATTAGTCATATTTATACGTAGCAAAATATATTTTTACGCAAAAGAAAGAGGATAAGCCAAAAGATTTGTTTTATAAAAACAGGTATTTTATGGATTCGATAAATATACATAAACAACATTATTTCCATTTAAAGTTACAATAATCAATTAGAAAATACTTATTTACATTTTAAAAATTCTTGAACCGTATTTATATTCAAATTCTATTTTTACTATCTACTTTATATTTAACATCCTATTTAAAACAGTAAAACTATTTAGATATTTAAAATATCTTTATTAAAATGTAATTAATACAAAAATATTCACAAGGAACGGCGTAAAAGAAATGTCAACATTTCTTAAAATTTGTCGTTAGTATAAGTTATTTACAAAAGTAATAAAATATAAAATTTTATTTTATTAAGGATTTTTTGATAGCAATGTTTTTTTTGTAGCATAGTTTTCACCTCCAGATGATCTTTGTTTATCTAATTTTCGTTGAAGAGGACATCTGTTTGTACTGTACCATTTCGAGATAGCGTAAGTTCCTTTTTGGTCCCCGTTGAGTATTTCACATAAATCACAGATAATACGTTTAGTTGGAGAAACAACTTGATACTGTTTTTTCCAGTCAAAATATTTCTTGTACTCGGTTACATTACGTGACAACTTCGTTAAATATTCAGCTAAGTGTTTAGGCGTATCAAAATCTAAGGCGTCGATGTAGGATTTTCGTGGGGCGAATTTACGATAATCTGCTCCACCGTAAACAACTGGAACTACATCATATCTGTAAAAGAAAGATGGCACCATATAAATTTATCATTGTGAATCAAAATTGTGCATCATTTCTAAATTATATGTTACTTTATTGTTTTTTTGCAATACTAAATCATGGACACGTGATCAAATTGGTATAAAAATATATTTTATATATCTTTGAAAAATGAGAAATCCGTTTTTTAATTTTTATCAATTATTTAGAAAATGTACAAGAGAAAGAGAAATAAATAGAGAGAACGGGGGGGAGGCAGCTTTTATTTACGCTGACAAGGAACAATTCTCTTAGACTGTGGACGGGACAGTAGTTGTATAGTCACAGTACTAATGCAACTTGTTTTTGAACTAGCATTTGCAAAAAATAAAACAAAATAGAAAGAACAAGAGTAACGTGGACTTGTGTCTACTTATCTTCTTTTATTGTTCTATTTATGTCTTTCTTTTTGCTTTCTCACTAAGAAAGCTTTTGTAACCATAAAATTTTTCGTCTCTGATAATATTAAGTATTTGAAAAATGAAATGAAAAATAAATCCAAGCTAGTTTTTTATCAGTGGATTTCGATGTAGGTTCAAAATAGGGCCATTTTCGAAAAGGTCTGTGCTGTATTAAATGAATTACTCTTAAATATCATTATTTTAGTTTTGAAAAACGTTAAATTTCTAAATTCAATAAATAGCATGTATAAATAATACCTGAAACTTCTTAATTTGCAATTTAATGATTACTACGAAATTGTTTCAAACATAATTTTATAGATAATTTTTCATAATGTATTTATGGAAAATCAAATAAAAAGAACGAATGAAATTTTGTATTAAAATATACATTTCAAAAAATTATTTAATGTAATTTAACTATTGGAGAAACCATCCTGTTCAAACATTAGCAGAAAAAAATTTTACGAAGGCACACTCATCAAATAAATTTGTTCTTGTTCTTTAAGCCTCTCTAAATGAAAACAAATAGATACATGATCGATTTAATGATATCATTTTTTGGCTGACAATAGCTCTGGTTTGGTCTTGAATTATCTCACAAAAAAACGACTCAATATCAACTTTGGAAAAAAGAACGTGAAACATGCTCTGAAAAGATCTCGCTCTGTAAGTCTATGTTCTTTTCGCGGATATTCAGTTATTTTTAGCAAAATTATCCAGGACTAAACTAGAGCTACTTTTAATCTTCAAAAAACAAAAAATCGAATTATAGTTAGCAAAACATGATATCTACAAATCGAGTTTTTACCTATTTTTTATATTCAAAAAGGCCTACAGAACAAGAAAAACGTCGGTGAGTGTGCCTTCGAAAAAATATCTCAAGAATGGCTCATGTGGTCAAATCTCAAAAATATTTAAACGTGTGTGATTTTTAAATTGGAGTTTTGTACAGCCATTACATAACTTTCTAAATAGGTACATGACTATACGAGAGCTTCAATTATTCATATATTTCCAGAGCATAAATTTAAGATTTTAAAGTAATAGCTTTGATATTTTAGTGAGCTAGCAATGTGCCAAGCTTTCTGGATGAGACCCCGTTAAGATAATTTAACAAAACTCTAATTATAATTTTTTTTACAACTCAACAGTTCTGTAAGTCGTAAAACGGATTGTATTCGATTGCCTTCATAGGATTTCTTGCCTCATCACATTCTATACGTCATTTATAGATAGTGCGCGCTACTCTTAAAGTAGATACGTCAACGTGAATCGATTTTCATTAAATTATCGAATCAATATTCCAGTTTTCAAAAGAGCCTTCCGGGAAGATCGCAATATCATGATTTAAGCTATCTGCACTTTACCCGTGAGAAAATTTCCGCAATCCCAATCTATTTAATGTGTAATGCTCGAGCTGCGACTTACTTAAGAGCATTGAAAAACTTCTCAGTGACGTAGTCCACGCACAGTGAATTCTCAAACGACAGGTAAAAGAAGTAATTCGGCTCAACGTCGGTTTTGAAGCAGTCCTGACCCTTGGGACAGCCCGGGTCTTCCGAGCATGCGCCATACTTGTCGACGTGAGCGTGCCTATCGAGCTCGTTAACGTACTTCTCGCGGCCACTGCGAGTCTCGCAATTGCTCCTGTACCAGACAGCCAACTTTCTCTTGCCGCGGATGAGCTTATCGAGGCGTCTTTCCTCCTCGGCACTTCTCGCACCTTCGAAATCGACCGGCCACTCGAACCCGCCGCTCTGCGGCACGGCCGACACGTTCGCGTCCTTGCTCACTATATCGGCGTAAGTCCAGACAACGTCGCTGTCCATATGGTAGGTCATCGTGGTGTTGAAGTAGCCGTCGAACGCATCGGTAATGTAACGGTTCGCCGGGCTCTCGAGCGAGACGAAAATGTAGCGCTGCTCGGGCCTGCGCTGCGCGGGCAGATCCTTATCGTCGAGCTGGTCGTTGATCCCGTGGAAGACGATCGCGTCATAGTTCTCGATGTTCTGTAGGATGCGACTACGCGTTGCGTAGCAGTTCCTGTGCTTAGGACAATGTGTCGCGAAGTGACCTTCGCCCATATAAAAGTCCTCCTGGCTGAAGAAAGTGTTCCAATAGAGGATGACGCGGTGCTGGCCGGCAACTGGCCCAGTGAAGGCATATTCGGTTATCGTCGAAACAGTGCGCGGACTGACGTAGACGAGCGCAACAACGCAGAGAACGACCACGAGAACAAAGGCAACGAAGAATCGTCGCGCGGTAGTCATCATAGCTGGGCGAGCATTCGAGATTCGGCGCCAGCTGCTGTCGCGCTAGCTGCTCTCGATGCTTCGGCTCTACATCGGAGCTCACTGTTGTATTGCTGATTCTTTGCTATTCGCAACTCAGCGCCATTGATTGACGCGCGTTTCTCTACCACGCCACAGCTGACATCATCACGCACGCACGTGGAACAGCACACGCGTACTTGGCACGATAGTAATGCGCACGCGCGTATTCATTAAAAGCCGAACGGAGTAAGAAGGCTGCGAGGAGCAGGAAGGCGCCTTTCATTCGGGCCGGCGGCTGTATAACACTGACGGGTACGCACCGATTCTCCCGCCGCGGCGACGACGGTGCACGCACACTTGTATACACGGACGTAAGCAGCCGGCCGGCGGCGCGAGGCTTTGGTACAGTCCGTGCTGATAGAGCGCGTGTACGAGCGAGAAAGAGACGGAGCACGCAGGCTCATGCCGTTACGCAGCGAGCCACAACACGGACTATGGAGTATGGAGCTCAGCGGAGCGTGACTACTCCATGAAAGAATCGTACATATATATACTATGTAACCCGTGCGCCGCGTCAAACACTATACGAAGAGAAGGGAGCAGAAGGGAAAGAGCGCTCGGCCCCACTTTCTTGCGCTGCAGTTGGAGGAGCGCCGGTTACGCAGAGACCGAAGCAAACTGTGCTGGAACGATTCTGCTTGTGTGCGCGTGCCAGTGAGTAATGTACGTGTAGGTTTCCATACACGCAAACTAAAAGGCTGCACGGCACGCGCATGCCGACGTAATGTAATAGCAGCATATGCGATGACCGGACACTACTGGGATTCCCCGCACATGTGTGCACGATACGTCAAGTGTTGTTTGTTATTGATTGAAGGATGTATTGTTTGTTGCGTGATGGCTGCACTTAGTGGTTGAGCAAGGAGGTCGGCAAATTGAGCATGGACAAATTTTTTCTTTCAGAACTCGTGTGGTGAGCTCCAGAGGTTTAATGCTTGAATGCATTTGAGTGCGATTCTTAAGCAGAAAAGCAAAACAGCATTATATAAATGGCGAGACAATTTAGTATTAAAATACAATAAATTCCAGTTGACTAGGATTAAATGTAAACTAAAATTAATAGTATTGAAAAAAAATTGATTCAAATTTTGGAACAATTCTTTTTTAATAGCTGTTTATCGAACTAGTTTACGAAAGACTATATTTTTAAATCAGAAGAGTTGTATAGCTATTGTGTATGGGCAATTCTCTGATGAATCGAGAGGTCAAAATTAGTTTTTCTTTTAAAATCACCTAAATCGCTTCGTACCATTTCATATGGTACCCTGAATTTTTTCAGATTTTTCTCACTTATAGTTTTTCAGTGGCAGAGGCTCAAAGTTGGTGATTTTAGCATTTTTTACATTTTTGGCCGATTTTGATTAATTTATAACTCCTCAGAGAAGCATTTTTCACGATAAACACAAGAGACCTTTTTTTTGTAAAATTTTCTTAATTTATCAATAAAAATTTTTTCAAAGCTGTATATGTATACTGTCATTCACATACCTCCAAATGAAACATTGAAAGTCACACAGAAAAAAAAACGATCAAAGGTATGGCCACCGAAAAATTCATGAAGATGCCTTTTTATTGTACGAAGTATCTGTATAAATGCCAGAACAGGCCCAGATCATTTTATAACCGAAAAAAATTCATTTAGATTTAGATTTTCAAAAAAATCTCTTGTACAGGTCTGAAAAAATATAGTTAAATTCTACGAAAAATTACAAGAAAAAAAAATTTATGTAAGATTTTTCGAAATTATGCTTCGTTTTGGAGCAAAAAAATCCTTTAATATTGATAAAAATACATCATTAAATTCAGAATTTTGATTAATTTTTAGCTCGAAAACAAATCAAAATTTCGAAATATCTTACATAGACTTTTTTCTTGTAATTTTTCGTAGAATTTCCAAATTTATTTGCAGGTATGCGAATGACAGTGTACACATACAACTTTGAAAATATTTTTATTGAAAAACTAAAAAAATTTTACAAAAAAGAGGTCTCGTGTTTATCGTGAAAAATGCTAGAGGAGTTATAAATTAATCAAAATCGGTCAAAAATGCAAATGTAAAACCACCAACTTTGACCTTCTGCCATTCAAAATCTATGTGTGAAAAAAATCTAAAAAATTTCAGGGGAACATATGGGATGGTTACGAAGCGATTTATGTGATTTAAAAAAAAAAAATGTTGACCTCTCGATTCACCAGAGAACTGCCCATATATATATGAGGTCAAATTTTCACATTCTTCACATTTTCTAATCTCAAAAAATCAATATTATGAATAATATAAATATACCTATACATTTAATTATTTAATGTCACCAGCTATAATTCAACGCATTTTTTCATCAGTTATAAACATGATTAAGTTTGTTTAAAGTTAAAAGTTTGTTGTAATCAGTTTAAATTATACAATAATCACGTACACTGTTAGAAAAATTCCATGTGTATAGATATACATTTTGCATATTTTGAAACGCAAATTGTAAACATAATATATCTATATATATATATGGAAATTTTCTTACAGTGTAATATTGATAATTAGAGTAGCGAAATATTTTTATACGATTTTAATCATATTCAATTTTAAAAGTTTAATTTTGAAATTTCAAATATAAGGTTTTAGCATTTATATTACATACAGCAATCAAATAGTTTGATTGTTATGATAGATTTCATACATACTTTTCTTAACTCTTTCAATGGATAATTTCATCTTATACAATATTTTTTAACTTTCAAAATGGTACTTCCCGAAGCCTTATAGTTCCCTTGTAAGCAAGTATTCAACTAATTGAAAAATTCTGTGATTACTTTTGCTGATGAATGGTAAGTGACTACTGTAGTGGCTTCTGGCAATTAAAGAGCTAAGAGAGAATAATAGGAATAAATGACGGTTTGATAAAATATTTTAGACAGGATTGCAAGACACAAAAAATATGATTCTCAAACACAGCAACATTAGCGATACTAATTTACTTTGGGCTTCTTTCTAAAGTCTCGGCTGCCTGCGATTAATGTGGAATAAAAAAGCCATCTTAATTGCATTGCATAGAAATTTCAAATATTCAAGTGTGCTTGTCTTTAGATAAACTTTAATAGTAAAATAAATTATAATAAGTGACAAATGATAAATGATAATAATAACAAATTCATACTTAATAAAGTTGACTTACTTTTTGAGTTTTTATAATATGAAGTCATAATTTCGTATTAAAGGCAGCAAAACATTAATATAAATTGATATTACGCACTAATGATCTCTTCCGAAGTAGTAAGGGTTCTATCGCGGAAAACAATAGAGAGGTTGACAAGCGGAGATAAGAGAGCACAGAACCTATTTTAACATTCTATTTAGCATTTTTTGACGTCGTCTGTTTATCATGAAATGTGTCATTATTTCTGAAATTTATTTTTTAGAGCAAACTCTATTATTATTTGATAAATTTTCAATTTCTCATTGACTATTGGCATTATCTTGTTGCGCGCACATATAAAGAAATCTAAAAAAAATTCACTACTTTGTTCTTAAACGTTCCGGACTAGTTTACTTTTCGAATCGTATAACAAATACAAGTTACACATAACATGTTTCAATACAACTATATGATAACAGCATTATTGATTCTATTAATGTTTTGCATAAAATTGAGAATTAATAGTGTTTACTTATCGTATTGCTTATTCAAATATAAATTGGCAAAATTATGTAGTTGACAAAAATTAAGTTTCAAAGTATTTCTCGAAAAAGGTGAAAATGTATATACGATTACAAAACAATAGAAATAAATCATTTATATTGATTTCTTATCTTTCAACCTTGACATAAAAAGCATAATCGTTACAATGGAGTTTCTACACCTCTATTTATTCTTAGTCATGTTGTAGACTCAATAGTTTGGCCTTTTTTTATGTATTTTACAACATTTTCGACATTTATATTTACTAAGATTTATTTGCATTTCTATATTGAATTTAATATGTTACTTAAAGTGGTTTTCGTTGTTACAAATAGAGCATTTTTTATATAACTTTGGATACTTAACTGCTTGGCTATTATGGCTAATTAACTTTAATTTTCTCGACATTGTGCAATTACCTTGAGTAAAACCTTAATGCTCTTTGAAAATCATGTTAATGCCAAAGACCTAAATAATTTAATAATTTATTTATGATTAATTTTATGGTTTATCGATCATTTATTTTTTATAGATAATTCTAGCAATTATTAAAGTTTTTAAAGTTATATCACTACATATTTTTGTAGATCGTTTTATTCGTTATTTATTAAAATAACTATTAGAAATCATCATATGTCGTAAATGATAAAAACAATTGCTGGTTTTATTAAAAAATTAAAAAAATTAATTTGTATTTCTAGCATTGTGAAACAAAATTTTTGGCAAAAACTCATACACAAGTTTGTATTAATCTATAAACATAATTTTTAGTTCCGGACAATTCTTATAATTTACTATTTGAAATGAGTCAAAGAACAGCGCAAAGGCAAATAGTCGGAAAATATTAAGTTTTGACATTCTCTTAAATTGATTCACCGTCAAACATGATTCATTCACTTTTTGTTATAAATTTATGCTTTATAGTGGTGACTCAAATGATTCAAATTTCATCGTATTTATTCGAATAGAGTTTATTTTAATGAACATGTATGTGCCTCATAATAATAATAAGTTTTAAAATATTTATATTTTGTCAAAAAGTTTTCTTTTAGCTGTAAGTTTTATACATTTTCGTTATATATGCCATACGCCTTCTACTTATTTACTCTGATTAAAAAGGAACTTATGAGTTATGCCACTATTATGACCTTGGAATTTTTTCCATCTTTTTTTTTCCCCCGACCTCATGACGATTCTTCCATCATTCTCTGTAAAAGTAATCTGGGAAGGCTTTTTACCAAGTGACGAAAAAGTTAATTAAAAGCGAGAAAATGAGAGAACAGCGGAATAATCTTTAAAGAAAATGATGCTTTAGATTTGAGGAAGTCAATGCATTCACGCTAATTGTTGAGTTGAACTTTAAACGTATCTCATCTCTCTGTCTATGCCACTGTTTTTGTCACTGTTTCTATCTATACTTCTATATCCTCCTGCCAAATAATGGTATGCCTTTTAAATTGTTTTGAACGTATTAATATTATTAGTTGCCTATTTTTTTTATCATAAAAGAATTCAATCATATCAAAATAATGCTTAATTTGTAGAATACAAATAAATTCGGGTTTCTTAAAGTAAAACAAAGAATATTCTGAAATTAAATTTTTTGGAACTGTGATGAAAAAAACGTATTGAAAACCATACTCCAAAGTTTTAGATGAATCCGTAATCCAAACACTTGACACTTTAGTTTGTAACATATTTTTTTAGTATAATCATAAAATTTCATTCATTTTTAGTGTGAAAAATAGGATTAAAAATAATGTTAACTATTCGAATATTTGGTTAATTTGAGGATCTTATTTCGCAAAGTTTAGCTGTGCATTATCTTTATTTTACTGTGCGTTAACCATATTCATAGTGCATTTATAGAATAAAAAGCCATCGATCCATTGTACAACCATTGGAAAAGCGGCGCTTCTTTTGTTAAAGTAGAACACGTCAAAAATGCGTTCGTTTGTATTGTTATAATGAAAACAAGAGAGAAAAATTGGAAAACCACTGACGGACGATATACTTTGCTGTCAATGAGCTGAAAACATATGGACGTCTCGTAAGCTAAATTTGAATAACGAGCTCGCAATCGCATGCTTTTTCTCTCTCTTCTCTTTTTACAATGGCTCAATCTTTTATTGAAACATTGACATAAAAATGTTCACACTTTATTCCCTTCGCTATTATTAGGCTTCCTTTTTGTACAAGTACGCAAATGTATTTGTTGATACCTTATTCCATGAATTAACAAAAAATTGTACATCTGTCATTGAAGAAAAGACTTATGCCGGAAAGACGTACAAACTAAATAAAAGGAAGAGAACCAAAGAAATAGCTAAAGATTAAGGTAGAAAAACTAGGATGATACAGTTGAAAGTAAACAAACAGTCAATTGTGAAATGATTATTCGAGAGCGCTTAATACGTTCTTTCCGGATTTTACAATTTTGAATATTTTCAAAGCGACATATTGTTTAAGTTACTCTTCTATAAGTGTCCCAGTAAACTTCACCGACATTCCTTTTTGAACAAAATAAGAATAAAAACACAAAACAGTAAAATCAACTTACTGTGTGAAGTAACAAATACAATACTTGAAAAATGTAAATTGTATTTTTCTATAACGGAGATTCCACTTTTCAAAAAGTAAATTCTAATTTTTAAGAGTAGAAATTTTGCATTTTAACATGAGAATTGTATTTTTTAAGAATATAGATTCTACATTTCAATACAAATTACAAATACTTTTAAAAGTATAACAAACTTATCCATTGACATGCAGTAAAATCAACTATATCAACTGTAGGATTAACAAACTATTTTTTCGGTTTATATTATTTATGAATTTCTTCAAAATTATTTCTAGTGAAGAAGTGTAGATATTATAAACACTTTCTCTATGTTAAAGTTTTTGGCACAACTGAGCAGAGTTCTTATACTTTTATTTAAGCGGAGAATAAGGTAAAAGAACCCATTATGAAACGCTTTAAAAAGTAGTCCTCATTATGAAACGGTGTAATTCAAATAAAGGTAGAATCAATTTGGAAAAGTTAAATTGGATAAAATAGTATATTTAGATTCATGCGTTATTTGCTTTTATATGCATTAATAAATATATGACTTTTCATGTATAGAATGTGAAAAAAGTGATGTATTAACCGTTTCCCAATTCTTGTAAATCCACTGCCGTTTGAACCAAAACTGTTCTTTTGCTGTTTACTGTTTTAGTAATGTTTCAGTGTTTAAGGGTAGAGTACAGTCGAAAATGATCAAAAATTCGTTTTTTTATTGCAGAAATGTAATCTATAACTATTTAACTTTAAGAAAAAAATATGTCCATACATAAATTTAATAATATAATATTTTATTTCATATTTTTTGGAAATTGTATTTTAATTTTTTTCTTGATTTTCTACCATTTTTAGCATTATCTTAAAATTCGAATTCAAAGATGCTTTATCGCTAATTTTTAAATATTTTTTTATCTTTTTACGATTAGTACCGTACAAAGTGTACTCCAAATACTACCAACCCAATAAGTTAACGATTTACCAGTTTGTTTTAGAAAAGTCAGTTAAATTTTCATAATTCAAATTTCAATTATAGTTTTCATGTAAAATATTTTTAAAAATGCTTAAAAGTTTTGTACAGTATATTACATAGTTTTTTACGCGTAGAAAATTTGTTTTCGCCAGATTTATACATACCTATACCCTAGTATACAGTAAACATTCAAGCAGACGAAAGCTTATATATCTGTGTATTGTGTTTACTGTGTTTTAGAGTATATTTACTATTTCTAAGAGCTGCAAAAATGCATCTTATTAATAAACGTTGGCATTCAGAAAAAAGACAACCTCCAAGAGAAAAGCTGAGCTGACTTTAAATAGAGAAAAGTCCAGAAGAAAAATGGAGCACTCCCTGGCAAGTAAGGAGCAAACTGTGGAACAACCAGCTGTTGATTTCAGCACAGGAAAATTTCTTCTTGTGCATGATTCAGTGTAGTCAAAACTTTTTTAGAACATTAAGTGCAGTGTGTGGAGAGCAAAAACGTTGTGCAGAATTTTTTAATGTGATTGGGCCCTCTTTAAAAATAACATTAAACTGTATGTCTTGTGGTTCGATGGCTGGAGAGAGTGATTTAAGCCCTCGTACAGAAACAAAGCCTCCGTTTCCTTATTAGTAAACGATAGAATTGTGAATGGTATTAATTCTGTTGGGTTAGGTTTTGCTGCCCTAGAGCGGCTTTGTGCTAGGATGAATATGGATTGTTTATCGAAGAATGCCTTTTATTTACTGTTGAAAGCACAACATAAAGAAGCCAGTGCTCTCAAGAATATTGTTCTTCAAACTACTTATTATAATACTATTTTAATAGTAGTTTTAGGGATAAATTGAAATGTAATGCATAAAAATCCATCAAAAGTAGCATATATGAGGCACGCATCACATGTGCGGGACATAACCTGCAACAGCGTCTTAAAATGACCAACAACAAACATAGATTTGGCGTAATGCGCAACGTAAGGCAGGCTAGTTGACTTATAAATAATTGTACTAATTGTTTAAACCAAATTAATTATTACAATTATTTTGAAAATGCATATGTAATGATTATGCTAATGACCGTAAGTCATGATTATGCCAATTGGATTACAAAGCGGCAGGTCCAGGTTCGATTCCCGTCTCCGGAAGAATTTTTTCAGCTTAATTTAAAAATCATTTTCATTAATAGTTCAATTTCTTTGAAATTAAAATCGCAATATAAAATAAAAAGATAAAAAAACCGCGATATAAAATTAAAAAAAATAAAAAGAAATCAACAGAAAAATGAAATTTTTTCGCGAATCTTTATTTACATAAAACTACTAGATTGTCTTCTAAAAATTTCTATATTAACGGCCTGTGACGTTACTATAAAAATCTAGTAAGTTTCATAAAGCAGGCTAGTAAAATTCAAAAACTCATCAAGATTATCATCTGGGTTGTAAAAAATATAAATTGTCAGTCTGTGGCTGCGTTCCCTACACAAGATGGTAATTTTTACAGAAACTTATTATAATTTTTACACTAATATTTTCTCTGTGTAGAAAATCAAAAGATGGTACACTGTACATTATTACTTTTTAATAGATTGAACCCGTCATGAGTATTTAATTTGTAATAGGTGACACCGGAAAGCCCTAAGTAATAGGTTTCATCAATATTTCTAATGATTTTAATTATGCTGTCCGCCATCTTGAAAAAGCAATTTTGGATCGGTCATATTATTTCGGCCATCTTAGATAAAATAACTCGAGTCGACCATCTTGGATCGGCCATCTTGGATTATCGATCCCTGGTCGGCCATCTTGGATTAGCCGTTTGGGGTCAGCCATCTGGAATCAGCCTTCTTGGATCGATCATCTTGGATCCGCCATCTTGGAGCGACCAGTTCAGATGGGCCAGGCCAGTTCTGGTCGACCAGTTTGGGTCCGCCATCTTGGATTTGCCAGTTCGAATTCGGCCAACTTGGATCGGCTATCTTGGATTGGCCATTTCGAGTCGACCATATTGGATTGGCAATGAGGGGCACTGAGGGGGCGTGAGGGGGTGTTGGAGCGCAAACTAGGGGTGAGCGTGGCGAATCGTTGAGAGTGTGCGTGTGTGTGCACTGTCAGAAAAATTCCATATATATAGATACACTGTGTTTACATTTTGAGTTTACAAATGTACACATTGTATATCTATATATATGGAAGTTTTCTTACAGTGTGCGTATACGAGTGTGTTTTGTCTGCGTGCTCGCGCCTGTGAGCGAATGTAGTGTCGGCGACTCGTGAGGCACCGCGACGGGAAGCTCGAGAATTTCATGAGGTGGAGGGGACGGAAGCGTTCTTGACTTTGGCGGAACAGAGAAACGTACGTGTTCGACTAGAGCGGTGAGGAAGGCGGAAGCGGAGCGACGGTTGGCCAGATTTGAGTCGATATCGGCGAGAGAAGGTCGGGTAGTCTCGTCAAGACAAAACGGACCGTACAAGAAGACTAAGACACACGAGCTCGTAAAGCATTTGGACTTCGTCAACACTGGACGGTATTTTCGCGTCTTGCAGAGCCAATTCATTCGAACTACCATCAAGCAACGGCTTCGATTGATGAGAGATAGGTTGACGAAGTGGAGCGGGTTGAGGAGACGAATCGAGTCTCCAATCGCATGTTAGTCCGTGCGATACGGACCTGCAAACCCATTAGGCGAGACGAATCGCGTCTCCAACCGCATTTGGGTTCGTGCGACACGAACTCTCGGCGAGACAACGCATGTCTCCAGCCATCTTTCATTTTTTCTGCCGACAGACACATGAATTCTGGCAAACGGCAGACTCTTTAAGCGTTCGAATCATAACCTCGTGCGACACGAGCCTTCCTTCCCCTTCCCAGCGAATCATTCGTTAACAGCGCAACGCAGTATTTGGGACATCTATCCCCCTTCGATTAATATTTGCGTAGTACTTTTTTTGTAAATGGTGCGTTTCGGTGTTTTTGATAAAACCAAGGCATTTATGTTATTTTAATTCCTGCGAATAATAAAGACTTGTAAATTTATTTGTAATGCTGTAATGTTATTAAGGTCATTTCAGCATATGCATTACCAATTTCCTTTCTAAACCTTTCAAATGTTAAACTGACCAGAGTCACAGTCGAAATTCCAATGAATGATTCGGGTTAAGTTGAAATATTTAAATTACGCGCGCGCGGAACGAGGTTAGGTAGGTAACTCATGCGAACCATACACTAACTTTTATTCGAATAGCATAGGTTTCACTGGAATCCTGTGGACACATATTCAGGGGGCAATTGAGGGGCGGTGAGGGGGATGAAGGGGGATGATGGGCGATGAGGGGGATGAGGAGGGTCGGATTAGCAGAATTCTCCTTACAACTATATAATATACCTATGTCGCTTATTTCTGCAACATCGCCCTGTATATTGCTGTTATTTCTGGGACTCCACGTTATTTCTGGGACGTCCCAGAACTAAATTTTGGTATATAACTGCTATTTCTGGGATTGTTCTAGAATCCCGACTTTGAGAGTTCGGCCACATGAGTATTATTTCTTTAGTCAAGTGTCTTAACTCTAGCTGAAAGGGAGGTTGAGGTCCCAGAAATAATAGTTATAAACCTTTATATATATGCCCAAGTCTGTAAAATTGAGAGGTCAAAAAATAGATTTACTTGAAATTCTCAGAAAATGTTCTGCTATTCATTCTGGATATCCCTGAATTTTTTTAGATTTTTTTGTTTTATTAATCAAAATTCTGAATTTAATGATGAAATTGTATCTATATTAAAGGATTTCTTAGCTCAAAAACCAAGCAAAATTTCGAAATACCTTACATAGACTTTTTTTCTTGTAATTTTACATAGAATTCAACTATATTTTTTTAGACCTGTGTATGACTTTTTTAAAAAATTATATGACACGAATGAATTATTTTAGATGTGAAAACGATCGATGGTCATTACAGGATTCATACGAAAATTTTTGGACAATCAAAAGGTATCTCCATGAATTTTTTGGTAGAGAAAGTCTTGATCGGACTTTTAATTTTTTTAATTTATATGTTTCATTTGCATATATGTAAGTGAAAGCATAAACATACGGTGTTAAAAGTATTTTTATTGAAAAGATGAGAAAATTCTACAAGAAAAACATTTCTTGTGTCTATCGCGAAAAATGCTTCCCTGAGGAGTTATAAATTAATGAAAATCGGTCAAAAATGGAAAAAATCATCACAATATAGTTTTTGACCTCTTATATCTCCAAAATTATGGATCAAAAGAATCTAAAAAAATTCAGAGATATCCAGAATGAGTAGCAGAACATTTTCTGAGAGTTTCAAGAAAATCTATTTTTTGACCTCTTGATTTGACAGACTTGACCGTATATATGTGTATAACACATATAAATATTTTATCAATAATTTCATAAGATTTGATACATTGTATACTGTAATTATTTACTCGTTAACACAGATTATTTTGTTTTGTTTCAGCTCTTTCGGATAAACCAATGTTTGCAGAACCTATTCCCAATGTTACAGTAGCACTTGGAAGGGATGTCAGTCTACCTTGCGTAATAAATAATCTGGGAACGTACAAGGTACTTTTGTCATTTATATTTTTAATTATATGCATATTATGTAAGAGAAATGAAATAAAAAAGAGACTATTTTTGTATGTTTTAAAGTAATACTTTAAATAAATTAGAGAAAAAGAGCGAGAGAGAGAGAGAGAGAGAAAGATAGAGGCAGTATCCAGGGAGATTAAAAATTAGTTTCGGAATTTCTCTGCAGTACTTGGGTTGAATATAACCCCGCTCACTATAACCTCACCGGTTAGAACTCCGATCGCGATGACGACGAGATTACGGCAATTCACAGGTCCTACTCGAAGGAGGTCATCTACTGCTTTTTCTTCTGCCGGTTCGAATCACCGGACGGTGTAGTATATTATTGAGTCCATGTGGTGTCGGATTGCCATTTCTGGAATTCGCTAATGGCAATTCTTTTCAAGGTCATAAGATTGAAGATTTTTGGAAGAGCAATAGTCTTTATAGTATAGATCTTATACTGTTGAGGTTTGTGCGACATTTTAGTGGGGCGTTGAAGGAAGGGGCTGAGTTGACTGGCTAAAGGGCGCGTACTCTTGTCTTCAGTCAAGAACACCAGTTGACCTTTCATGGTAAAGTTCATGGTAAAGTTCCATAGGGTCCTCATCTTAACTCTTTAATTTTTCGCACGTATGTAAATGATCTCGGTTTTAATATGAAATTCTCTATCAGCTCGTTATACGCTAATGATTTTAAATTATACCAGGTAACCAATATTTTTTCATGTATTTTAAATCGCTAATGCGCTCTTGGATTTGAATTATATCATTTTTATTCTGTATTCTTTTTTACTAATATGGAAAGAAATATTTTTTACCGATTAAAGTATTTGTTACCTAGTCTAGAATGGAGATTACGTGCTAAAAATGTTGAAATTACTACCTCTATTTTTAATCATTAGAACATTTTGAAATTTCAAACACTGATGGATGTATAAAGTCTATATTTTTAAAATAAAAGAAGTATAATACTTCAAAACATATTACCACATATTCTTCAAGATTCGTTTTGTAGAAAAAAAATGAAAAAAGACATTTTTTGTCATATAATAGGTGTTTGAGCCCTTTATAGTAATCGATATACTTATTTGCATTGGTACCGCAGTACATTAACTTTATCGAAACTATACAGCAACCTTTTCATTGAAAGTTATTAAACTCACCAAAGTTAGTTGATGATCAAAATTATTCTAGTAGGACTAATGGGTCATATTTGCTGGTTGTTCACTCATTATTCGTCATAACTGCATATTAGTATACCCTTGATCATAATTAAAAATTTTATTGTTGTTTCCTAGATTATAAGATATTATATAAGAGATATAATCATCTTTTCTTGAATTACTTTGTATATAATAATAACAAACTTTGAAGTAGAAGATGCGTGTCTAAAAGTAAACGAGTTTCCAAATGTATCGTGAGAGTAACAACGTGAGATACTTGACAGAAACTGAGTTTAAAGTTTTTGGAGTCAGAAGGCTTGTCAAAAAAGTAGTATCGAGGGAACAAGTAACCCCGTTTGTCCATCTTCTTTTTCGTCCCCCATTCACCTCTAGCATCATGTACGTTTTTCGCATTTTCCACTCCTACCACTCGTTTCTCTGCTCGCACATGTCTCCATCGAATCGAAAGAGGAAAGAACCTTCTGGAACTATAGATACTGCAACGTTCAACAATTGAAAAGTTTTTCGAAACTATTGTAGAACGTTCACAAGGCATGCGAGAAGTGTCCAGTCAGTTGAGCACACTAAACCAAGATATTTTGCCGAATAGTCATTATTGGGAATCGTTACCTTTATATTTTATAGAATTAACAGAAAAAAGTAAAAAAGATTTATATGTAATGAAATATAAGTTTCGTGTACCAAATCAAATAGTTTATACTACAACGTATAGGATTCGGCATGAAATAAGTAAAAATTATGTATATTATATATGTATCAATACATCGATTTATATCAACATTACTTTTTATGTCTTCGATCAAAGTTACATACATGCATGTTGTTTACTATTTGAAAAGAAATAATATTCAAGAAAAGAAAAACTAGTTTATCAGTTTTCTTACTAGTTCTTCTTTAGTTTCTTACTAGGAATGTAGTACTTTTCTGACTATTTTTTAATGAACTATTGAAAAAAAGTTTTGAGCAATTTTGACATTTTGGCTGTTCACACTTGACATGAAATGGCCCATATATATATGGGTAGTTCTCGGGGGAATCGAGAGGTCAAAATTTTTTCTTTTATAATCACCTAAATCGCTTCGTAACCATCCCATAAATTACCCTGAATTTTTTCAGTTTTTTTTTCACTCGCAGTTTTTGAGTGGCAGATTAATAATTGATTTATATACTTATTATTTAAAACAATTCATATAGGCATACGAAAGACATAATTACTTTCTTAAGAAAATATGTTTTTGGAAATGCAATAAATATGTTTCATTTCAATGAAATACGTAACTTCTTAAATACTTTTATTAATCAAGATCCCTACCAAACCTTTTACATATTTACAAATAATCTATTTTATCATCTATTTAATCATTTATCTCATATACCATTGGTTATTTTTTTTTTTATTAAAGCATTGGTTATTAAAACCTTTTTACATTGATACTTTTTGCTTATAATAATGTTTTTAAATGTAAACATAAATTTAAATTTATTTATAAAATAAAATAAAAATTTGGGTTAAGTATATTTTTACATTCGGTTCAATTAAAATATTTGAAAAAGGTTACATGTTAAGAAAAATAATATTGAAATGAACAGATCACTGGTAAATATAAGAAAGCAGTGACACGCAAGCTTACACTACTTTACTGTTTTATTGATATTAAGAAAAAAAAACTTAATTTAGAAAAACTGAAAATTATCCAGCTGTATATTTTTAGCAGGGATAGCAACAGCTATTCTAGAAGTTTTCCAGTTACCTTAAATTAGTAAAAGATATAACTATGAATTTTCTTGTGATAGTCCGGCTAAGGATATATTTTATTACAGGAGCCGAATGAGCATTTTAACAGGATATTTAGCCATATATCAAGTTTTCTTGATTTTTTTTCTCTTTATAGAGCTCTTGACCTGTTCTGGGATAATGGCAGGTACTTTGGTATAAAAAAGCTACTTTCATGAATTTTTCGGTCTCATATTTTAAGTTTTAAAATGGCTCTAGTCTAATTCCAATTCCTTTCAATGATTTAAAAATATTTTTTTTTCAATTTGAAAAATTTCCTAATAAATGGTATATATTGTTCCTATATGAAAAATGCACTCCTAGGAGCTATATTGAAAAAATGTCCTAAATCATTGAAAAAGGAAAAAATTGCAAAAAATGTAAAACCACCAACTTTGACCTTCTGCCATTCAAAATCTATGTGTGAAAAAAATCTAAAAAAATTCACGGTAACTTATGAGATGGTTACGAACCGATTTAGGTGATTATAAAAGAAAAAAAATGTTGACCTCTCGATTCCGCCGAGAACTACCCATATATAAAACTTATATGCGACATTTCACGTGATAAGCAGCCCAAAATGTTATAATTGTTCAAAATTTTTTATATTTAGTTATATATATAAAAAAAATATGTTCCCAAAGTTCTAGATCGATATTTTCATAAATAAAAAAGTTGTTTAACATTGATTATTATTTTTAAAAAATTTTGATTAAAATTTAACATTTGTTTACTCAAAATCTTGAAACTTGTTGTATTGAATAATGGAAAAGAGGGTATTCAGATGTGGGTTGGTGAATTTTACATTTTAATACGCTAAAAAGCAATTAGTTGTTTTTAAATCTCAAAGAATACATGTCGAACTTGTTAAAGTTTAAAAACTGGTATTGTAACCTGATACAATTTTATATTAGCGGGGTTTTTCATTATTGTAGATCATTCTGAATATAAAAAAAATTGTATACATTGTACGAATAATTTGGAAAATGGGTGAAAGTAAAAAGCTAAAAAGAAATATCAATCTGTTTCATTGCTCAACATGGACTCATACCTGTACTCTGATATGGAAACTCGGAAAAAATATCTTCGTCAAAACTGTCTATTAGTCAGCTACTCAACCATACTATGAAAAGCCCAACTAATGCGTTGTTCTGTATAGGCTGAGTGCTATTTATAATTCTATCAGAGACATCAACACTTAATTTTAATTTACAATGAAAAAATAAACGCTTCTTAAGAATAAATAATAATTTTATTTATTCTATTTCATTCTTGCTATTTTTTATATTTTATTGATGATGACCAAAATAATATGATTTTTTCGTAAACAAAATTTTTAGAACAATTCGAACTGCAGTAAAAGATTCAAATAGCGATTTATGAATATTTTTGCAAAATAAAATGATGCTTTTGTCAGACGTGAAAAAATTGTCTTTCATATTAATAAAAAAGCTAGAAATTGCTTTTATGAAAAACATATATTTCTGTATTATGTTATATATTATACGTGTGATAATACTAAGTAAGAAGAAAGCTACTAATGTTTAGACAAGATAAAGAAGTCATTATTATATAATACAGTATAGACAGGTTTTTCTATGATTAGTGCGATACGAAAATCGTAAACTCTTCACTAAGTGTAAGAAATATGATTTCCCCAATCAATAATGAAACGTCGTCTCCCTTGGATTTCAGTGCAAAAATGCAATTTTCGAAATGTTATACTGTTGATCATCTAAAACTAATCCTGACCAAATTTATAATAAAAAACGATAGATATTGTTTTTAAAGCTCAAATTTTATAGACGGATTTTCCAATACGTATAATCTTTTCTTGATTTCAGAAAAAAATTTTCATTCAAAAATTAACATTTAGTAGATTTTAAAAATTTCGTACTGATGACAAATTAGTATGCTATATTATTGGAAATGAGGAACATTACTGTTGTCGGTGCTTAGAAAAAATATTATTTTATAAAAGGTGAAAAATGACTTTCTTTTTTTTAACGCCATTATTAGAGGATGGAAAAATTGTCTGATACCGATGTTGCCTGTTCATTAAAAATAATTCTGTTTACTACTTTTTATGTATTTCACCAAAAAGTTAAGCAGTGGAATGCCTTTATTATGTCTGAATTCGATTAGTAGAATCGCTCTTATAAAGTGGCCCATAAATATGCAACGCTACTCTCATATCTCAGCATCGCGCGACAATTTCTGCATTAACCCAATAAATCAATTCACAATTTGTGCTGGTACTCGTATACCGCTCGTTGTTATAAGGTATTATCTGCTCTGCGAAGCAATAACAACGTATGCTGCGCGCGCAGCTTATACGCGGCCCAGGTTAGCAGTAATCGGATCATCTTAATAAGGGTCTTTCTTGCGTACTGCTAGGTAACTCTATACACCGGAATGGTGTAAGTGTCTTCGAACTTCTTGACAGATATAGCAACGTTAGTGTTACTAGATTTCATGTACTAAGTAGAAAACGTAGAGGTAGATTGAGAATACTTGTAGATTATGTTTGAAGTGGTGCGAGTGGAACAGATTAAATTCGTGAGCGCCGGTAAAAACTAGTGAGATCTTAGGGAGGTACGAGAATTAAATGAGATGAAATGGTTCGTGGTTTTTATATTATTATGCATTTTTTTATTAATGCCAAAATTGTGTTCTAAAATTTATGATTATTTCCGAGTGGAAAATTGATATTCAGAAAGAGTAAAACGTTTCATTCTTTTTTTAAATGTTGGACGTATTGAGCGATTGTTTGATTTTAATGAACGATATTATGTATGCGTGACACAAATTTCAAGACATATTTTTCAACGTATCATGCAAAAAACATAATTTAATGAAAAATGCTGTAAAATGTTGAAACGAATTCAATGGTAAATTTAAATGTTACTCACGAAATATATTATATTTTAAAATCAATGCGTTCCCTACAATTGCATTCACTTTTAAAAAAATATCAATGAAATTGACAGATTAAATAAAAAGGCACGTGTATTTACTAATCCAATAAATATTTAGCTTCATGCTTTGTCAGAAATTTGTTAAGTTATCTAGAGATTTAGTTTTGTTAAGAGATTATTCAAGTACATGTAAATGCTTTCTACTACTAATACGTATACTACTATATTATTATATCTTTTGTGGAAGTGGTTCTAGAAGCTGTACGATCTATTTTAGTGATGTTTTGTAAAATAAATTAATAGCATATTCTGCCCAAAGAACTTGAAAGAGATGATTTAATAAAACAAGTCGTTATTTGATACTGACTCTACTCGTGACTGCTATGTAATCTTATACAAAGGACGTTGCATTATAAAGTGTGGATTGATAAAATGTGTTGGTTTTTATAAAAAACTAACTATTTAAATATCTCTTATAGATGCCAAGTTCACCGATTGATTTGAATAGGTAATGCAGCTATGCCAAATATTGGAATAGACAACGATAGTTTTGAACAATAATATATTTACTGCACCGCTGTCATAGTCCTAAGCTTTCTTTAGTTTAAAAGAAATTTGGAAATTGTTGTTTAAACAAAATTTGCTTACTTTGTGGTAATATTCCGCCTTGTGAGATATTCATGACCGCAGTTTTAATATGAAAAATCGTATTTTGTTGTTAGTTTTCATATGATAACATTTTCCTGAGTGAACAATCAATCGACTAGATAATTTTGACGTAGTGGGATAGATAAAAAATATTCCGGTACCATTTAAACATGCATTTAGCCCCACAAACTAGTGTATTGACGACATACTCGATCGATACGTAGAGGATAGAAGATTAGACTTGTCCCTGTCATCTTAAGCGGATAAAGCTATGGTTAATACTTGTATTCCGAGTATTTTATATACTTATACCGACGTTAGAAATGAAATAAGGAGGATTAAAATAGAGAGCGAAAATATCAGGGGCAGAATCTAGTTAGAAATCAGAAGCTCAATCTTTGAGAATAACCGAAATTGAAATATTTAAAAAGTTGTTTAAAACAGACAACGTACCTTTTTGCCCCAAGTGGCAGCCATGTCGCTTCATCATATCCTATGAAGCCTACTTTTTCAAATGAATGCCAATTTTACTAAATATTAATTCAAACCCATTTTTCGGTTGTGAAAAAGAAAAAAAAAACAAAAAAAACTCACAATCATCAGCGTGTCGAGTTTTTTTGCGATAATTTAGGAATCAAGTCAGTACATAACGTCCACTTACAAATTCAGGGCCGATAATCATTTTGAAACTTCCTTAGCGTACATATCCTGTTCTCTAAAAGAACCCTCTTACAATAATAGAAAAATCTGGGTGTATAGAGGGTGTACGTCTACTGCAGCGCTTTTTCTATATCTCCCTGCTTTCCAGATCTTTGTACTGTATCCTGTCAGACCATTTTACTTCCGCGCGTGTGTATACACACACACACACACACCGACCGCGCGCACGTATGCACGTTCATGTACGCGTGCACACAGGTGCACCTATTAGTATACTTGTAATACGACGAGATTTATATTTCATTATACTTTACATATGTATTATGTACAAAATATATATTATTATTATATTTAAATATAAAGAATTAAAATTCACAAAAAATTGCAAATAATTTATTATGTTAATGCAACTATACCAATATTTTCTATAGGTTTAAGAATTAATGTATCTTGTAATTTAATCGACTTTGTTCCAAATTATCCCAATTTGTACTTAATGGTTAGATTTACACACTCCTCAACTTTGCAAAGTGCTTTTCCGTATACGAGCAATTGCACGAGAGCGATAACGAGAGGTCATGTGAAACATGAAAAGTGGGTAGCGTAGTAGATTGACAGCGAACTTATACAAACGAGCGCATCACTGTTGACGAGCAAACTTTTACCCAGACATTTCATCTGATGTGAATCAGTCTGTTTTTACCTTCACATAATAAACGTTTCGAACTTTGAAAAAAGTATCTTCTCCATAATTTCTCTCAGCAAAACCTCTTGATTGCTGTACTGTCTCTGATGAGTTCTATTTTAAGATACATTTTTTTCTTTACTTATTAGGAGTTTCCAACTTTTCATATTTCTATACAATAGCTAATTCACTTACCAATTTAAAAGTAAATCTATGCTTTATAGTTTATTAAAGTAATATATTGATTGTCGATATTTCTATAGAAAGTATAGCTTTATAAACATATTTGTGATCATATTTTTATATTTTAGTCCTTATAGGTTTTCCTTTCTAAGTTATTTTATGATTACGTAACTTAAGTCATTATTTTGATGAGAACGCATAAATTATTCAAACCTTCCTTTTAAAAAAATGTACATTATTTATATTAAATAAAAGATATTAGAAATGAATAAATAACAGTTAACTAATAATTGAAGTTTTATCAAACGTGATTTGAGAAAAGGCTTACTTGAAGTTAAAAAATCAATTTTTCAAAGGCATAGTACATAATATCATAGAAATAATATGTCCACAACAAAAAACATCGGCATCCGATTGGAGCGATTTCGTTACCATTCTCTACTGAAAGCTCGTAAAGTTTCGCACCCTTCGAAGCTTTTATGCACGGGCGCGTGGATGACGACTTTTTTCAAGGGGGAAATCAGAAGCTGCCAGCGACCAGTAGTCTCAGGACGCCTGCTATAACGTCATGCTCTCGCTCGCTTGCCCGAATCGGGTTTTATTGACTGGGAAACGAGGCAGAGTTATGAGAAATTCGAAAAGTACCGAAGTTGCTAGCCTGCCTCCCCTCCATCCTTTTTTGCTCCCCGGTCGCCGAGAGAAACTCCTTCTCGCAAAGTAATGGCAAGGCGGGAAGAGCCGGGGATGCAGCGAGGGCTCTGAGGTCGAAGGCCAACTTCTCGCGCTTGCGCAAGCGCACGCTGAAAATTTCATTAAAATACCGGGGATAGTTTGGGAGTTCTAATCGGTTCGAAGGACGTATGCGCGCACTAAACGCCTCAAACGCGCGGTACCTGCGCTCACTTATCCACGGTCCCCTCCTCCCGCCCTTTCCCCCTTCCGCCATTAACCCGATATTCCAAGGTGTTCATTAATTGTTTACAGAATTAATACTGCAACAGGTATTACAAATTTCAATCGTGACGCAGCCTCTCCTCGCATATTGAAGTGATACGAAGGGTGGCATCGCTCGAATTAGCTTAAGTCTACTTATAAAAGTGTAATGACAGGTAATTGAATTGCACGTGACGACGTGAGTCTTTGCCCATCTCGGGACTTACCAAGTTTTACAATGTTAACTCGTTTGATAATGCACCGCAGGCACACCAGACAGAATTGTTTTACGCGAACATGCGAGCGTCGCAGAGAGAAATTTATCGTTTCTTCGGTAATTGCGGAGAACACGGCTGTAATTAATGCTTTGCTGCTTTTGACGTGCATTTGAATTCTGTTGCGACAAAAAATTAATTAATAGAGAGAAAGCAAGTGAGCAAACGGTTGCACAGGGAAAGTTGACGGAGACTTACGGCGGGTAATAAAAGGAACAATAGAATCCATTTGTATTAGAATGTCGTAACATTTTACAAATGATTTCGTAACTGTTGATACTCTACAATTATCCTTATATAAACAATTTCTAAGTTTTTATATATTTTTTTAATCCAATTGAATTTTGAAGTTATTTTTATAAAGGTAAAAAATATTTTTGATGTAGTTATTTCAAACTTGAATTCGAAGCAACATTCAAAATATAGCTCGATTATTGTCATATTACTGATTGCTTTCAAAGTCAAAAAAGTTATTCTTCTCTTAAGCTGACTTGAGATATAGTTTTTCATTTTTTTGTACTATAATGGCAGCCAATTAGTAACTTTTACAATTTCTTACGGAATTCTAACTATAAAAATATTTTTGTAACGTCATTTTTAAACTGTCACAGTACAATGTTTTTCTTTTTCAATTTTTTTATTAAACAACACATTACATCAGCCACAAGCTATTATTTTACGCTTTAAAAGAACTATTTTTAAAAATTAAGAAATGCACACAATATGTAGTTTTTATTGAAAAATGCTGTTCAATAAAACGCAGTATTCTTAAAATCCTCGTTTTTTAATTTTTCGTGCGAAAATATCTGCCTCATAATTTATTTAAAACTCTAAAATTTTATCTTTGTTCAAGATTTCAAGCAAAAAAGTACTGATCAATTAATCTTTATAATACACAAAAATAGTATTTTGATATCACTGAATTTCGAAGTACTCCTCCATTGAGCTAAAATATGCAGAATTGCACACACATACAGATATAAAACAAATATTTCTTAAAATCGACTAACATATGTTTTTTTATAAGAAAACAATTACTGTAAAGATTTGTTTCAAAATTTGTTTTTTATTTTTCTCTAAGCATGGATAAATTGTTGAATTCCTTGCAAGGTCTAAATGATGCGATATTTTCACATTTAAAAGACGATAAAAATATGTATAAAGTACTTTAAACTTTTGGTAGACCTAAACGGCAATCATGTAAAACAATTTTGTCAATTAATTTATTTATTAAATGAATTAATTCTAACTTCTAATACTCAATCTTTTCGGACGCATGTAACTTCATACTGAAATGTGCGAAAATTCATGAGCTGTTATTAGAATGCGTACAAAAGTTTGAAATCGAGACAAAGAAAACTGTGGGTACTGTAAGTCGAACAGAGATTTACAAGGATGATCGCCGGTGACACATGGACGAGATACCAGAATACACAAGTTTTCGCGCAGAAGCATCTGCCTCGCACTGCGAAGACATTGTTAAATGAATAAATTATATGCGAGCTTGAGATAAAGACGATTATTCGTTAAAAAATTCAGCTACGTTACCGCGTACGTGCACAAGAACCAAAGTAAAAAGCAACGTTCTCCTTCTCATTCTTCCTCGATCCCTCTGATTCTCCTGACAAATTGCCACGGACGCACAGGCGCACTTGAGTTATTCACCTCTAGCCGGCAGTCTAATTCGTGGCCATAGGGCAAACGCAAGGGTAAAATAAAAAGCTTGAGAAAGGGTATAAAACGAGGAGGACACGTGGAAAGAGGGAGTGAGAGATATAAAGCGAGGCGTGGCGGTTCTCTGCGGGCTCTTGAATCGCTGCCAGAGATTTCAATCGAGCTCGCACATCCGACAGAGGTTTTTTCTCGCGGGCGCTTAGGCCAATAAACGCAGTGGCGACGGAGGCGCCAGCGCCTCGAGCTGCAAATGCAATCTCTCTCGCTCTCTCGTCGCTCTCTTACTTTTTCCCCTCGGTCTTCCCGAAAAAGGGCTATCGGGGCTCTTTAGAAACTCGATCTCGACAATGAAGACGATATCGCCACGACCGCACCTCTTTCAAATGTTGCGAGTGCGCGTTCTGTGTGCGGCGGGAGAAAGATGCCGCTGTAGGATGCCACAAGGCAAGGCCACTTTAAGCTGTGCGAGTCGTGCTTGGTCTCTATATGAAGCTGCGCGAGTACATTACTGGGATGTAGTTTAACATTCAAAATTGATTTATCATTAGAATTTGTTTCCTGGTTCCTGCCATTATTATTATTTTATACTTCATGCGATCCGTATACTAAGATATTTGAGAAAATGAACAATGAGAATTTAAAAATAATATTATTATTATTATTATTAATAATAATAATAATAATAATAATAATAATAATAATAATAATAAAATCAATATCTTAGGAAAAGACATTTATATATATATATATATATCATAAGTTAGTCAGGTACCTAAAGTCATTGTTTTGCTTATTTCGATTGTTTGTTCTCAATAACGAAAAATAAAGCAGATGACAAAATTATGAATTAAATACAAAAAATCTTGTATATTTTTTACATAGACATCCAAGGTAAAAAATCGTATCACTCTAGTTCAGTAATGTAAGCACCTTAAAATTATTTAACAAAAGTTTTAAAGTCTGTTAAAATCCAAGAGACTGTGGCAAAGTACGTGTTCATACTGGTTATAGTTGTGTCTTGGCCTAGTTGACAATCGCTATTTAAATTTTTCTTAGCGACCACTTACATAGCTGCTTAAGGTTGTTTGCCTGTTCATTCTTTTTCCTTTAGTCAGAAAACCAACATAATTAACATATACTCGATGTGGAGGATAAAAGTGGTAGATGTATGAGTACGCGACATCGTCGTTGCATCAATGTCGTAGTTCATAAAGTCGTTCTTTGGTTAAAATTTTTTTCTATAAAATTAAAAGACAAAGAGCAGTTCAGAATTTTTCGCAAAATAAGATTCATTAAGGTGAAAGTCGGCTTGTGGTGCTGTAAAGCTCTGACAAAAATGCTGCATCCTGGCATTCAAATTACCCTGACCTCACTTTCTAGCTAATTCTTTGGTAAATAGAGGCAGCGTTTTGTCGATATATACATACATCCATATATATATATACACACGCATACGCCCGCACACGCACACACATGGGCACAGACGTATATGCAGGTATCCAGCCGTACACCACAATACAAACTTGGTAAAAAGTGAAGAAAAAGTTAACGTAGTATAACAAATTTAATAAATAAGTATATTACGATACATGTGATCAACGCACTAAGTAAGACACGTCGCATGATGGGCTGCGAGTATCGGATACTATTTTATTGCTCGTGTAACATAAACCCGCCATATTCTCATTTTATTATTTATGCATAAATAATTAATAAAATTATATTGAAGTTTGCATTTAATACTAAACATTATCATGCGCAGACACGTTAGTTGACGCTGATCATCACTTTACCGTTTGTCATTGATAAACGAACTATCTCCATATGTGTGCGCGGACTGTCTTTGTTTAATTAGAATTTTTGTAATATGTGATACAATGAATATAGATCGAAGGTGGAACAAAATGAAGGGGTACAGACCCTCTGCCCTTAAAAAAATTAATAAGAAAATTAATAAAAAATTATTTAAACATTAAAATTTCCTTATATAGAATATTGCTATTACTAATTTAAAATATTTTAAATACGTACAGAAATTGAGGAATAATTTTTTTTTGCTATTTTATTGTTATTTTTAAAAAGAAAATAATTTTTTTTTAAATAAAATATTTTTATAATGGAAATTTTTATTTTTCAATTAAGCATATAAAAAACGCTTTGTTTTTCACTCGTTAGTAAATAAAACTGATCTATACTATCGGAAATATAGCATTTTGCTAATCTTTTTTCAATCTCACAAATAGAAAACAAAGTTATCTACATCATTTTAAACTTTTTATTGATTTTTATATTCGAAATACTTTTTCTATATTCTTTATAATATAAATTGATCGACGTGTAAAATAACTGAATAACAGTATTTGATTGTATATCACGCTGCGCATTGAACATGCGTAATGTTTTAGTATACACTGCAGTAACATATTTTATTACGTACACCCATCTCTGAAAATCATAAATTATAAATTATGATTAACGTGACTCTCGAATTACGATCATAATATTTATCTTACTTTGAAACATTATATTATACCATAGATATTATCAAATTAGTACGTTTATTTATGGAGAGACTGGAGGAGAAATTAAGTATTAAAATCGCGTTTCACTTTCGTTTTTCATCAGTATCTGAATTCTAAATGTAAGAAAGCTTTTGTTTATCAACGGATATATGTATAAAAAAAATAATAATTGATGGCATGCGCTTGTTGTCGGTTAGTATAGTGTACTATAAAAATTCAAAATTTTATCAATTTACCAATAAAATATGTCCTTAGCTTATATAGTAAATTTGATTGTTTTAATCATATTTCATTTTTTGATTACAAAAATATAATGTACTTTTTTTTACTGAATGTAGTAGATTGTTGGATTACTTGAGTTTTACCGAGTAAGTGCGATCCCTTATAGAAAAATTTATCATCAGTTTGCGCCACGTATGGTGTGAGCGTATTAAACAAGATTGTACACATGCTCGCGCAATGAGACGGTGTACAGAAAAACGGTGAGACGCAAGGGGACAGGAAACAGAGAAGAAGGAGGTGGAAGGAATCGTTTTCTTTAACTGGCATTGTTGCTGGGCGGCGCTTTTCCGAAAAAGCAATCTCGACGGCAGCTGTGCCGAGGCACGGAAATAAGACAACGTTCTAAATATCAAACGATCGGGGAAAGGAGACATTGCGCTCGGGCGCGCGTTATATCTTGCCACCGAGCTTCTTTGCTCTCCTATAGCCATTCTCGAAGGGAGAAGAGAGGCTGTTCTCGCGGGAGCAACGAAATCACGTTAGACTTTTTCGCGCGGGGGGCCTACACTCCTCGAGGCGTGAAAGGCAGAGAACCTGACGGCTCTATTGGAGAATTTCTCACATTTTTCTACTGACGTACTTTATGCTCTGCCCCTGACGCTCACTCCCTCTCTCTTTCTCTCTCTGACTCTCGTTCCTCTTTCTCTCTGTTTCTCTTCTCGACTCCTTCTTACTTTCATTCTTTTATTTCCTTCAAGACACAAAGGCAGCTTCACTGTGTTAGGAATAATTTGTGTTTCGCGGTTTCGATCGTAGAATCGCGCAACTTATTTTTATCGATTAAAATTTTTTAAGAAATTGTTTATAGATATAAAGATAAATAAATATAAATAATTCCATTATCTGCACTTCTCATAGGTTAGAAATTACGATCAAACTAGGGTATTTCTTCGAACGAGACAATGCAAAGATATCCACAGAAGTAAAGTATGACTTTCTAAACAGACTTGAGTTTGAAATATTTTTAGCCTTGTTTTAAGGAAAAATTATTCTTCAAATTAATCCAACACTAAATAAATCGTGTATATAAAAAATCGCACTAGAAAAATATTATTTAGATATATTATATATTTTGTCAAAACTATGTTACTTTAAAAATGAGAAATAAAGATAAATTAAAATATTACTACATTTGCATTTCTTTGCCCAACTTTGGCTTAAGGGGGCAAAAGTGTAAAATGTACGTTCTAGTCGAATTAGATGATACGATCAATATTAAGAAAATATTATAAATTAACTAATAATGATAAAAATTAATATTTTTGAATATAACTTATTTTGACTAAAATTTATTACATGCAAAATATTGAGAGAGAGAGGGGGGGAGAGAGAGCGAGACAGAGAGAGAGAGAGAGAGAGAGAGAGAGAGAGCAAAACTAAATCTACTGAGACCACCAAGCTGGTACAATGGTCAATGAAAGAGATTCTTCTTTCTCTTAATCCAGTTCCCATTTCTTGACGCTAAGTACTACGTCTGTCGTTAAAATATTTTAATTTATCAACCAAGAAAATATAAATCATTAAAATCTCTTTAAATTTCACTTTACAGAATTAAAATATCTATATTCCTTACGATTATTTTTCAACTTATTAACACCGTTATATACCAAAATTCATTTATTAGAAAATTCGTTATAAAATTTTATTTTTTGAAATACTGTTACGGAGGTTTATGTCGACGTTTGAACAACGTAGAAAACGAGAGACGGTCAAGACAGCAAAAGAGCAATGAACTCACGATGCACTCGTCATGGTATCGCGATTTTAGCTGAGTGATAGAGTCTATTACTGCGGAAAATTTTGAGCTGCTCAGTTCACGTGAAACAGCCCATATATGTATCTTCCTATATTATATAGTTGTTAGTACTTTTTGTGGTGTCAGCTGCCCCTCGCTGCCCCTCCGCTGCCCCTCGCTGCCCCTCAGCTGTCCCTCAGCTATCCCTCAGCTGCTCCTCAGCTGTCCCTCAACTGCCCCTCCTGCAGCTGAGGGGCA